>JAWNMV010000146.1:122500-135000 GCA_035043635.1 Drosophila rellima | reverse complement strand
ACTTTTTAGCTTTGACAAACAACTTGAAACCAAAACAGCACAAAAATTATAAAATGGGCAGTACTTTATCATAATAATTTATCATAATAGTTATTTGAAATGTCAAAATGACTTGGGTTTCTATAATTTTTTCGATCACTGTAAGCGAGTACATATGCTTGAACATTATTGTTGATATCGTTTTCATCGTGCTATAAATTTGTGAGTCTCTTGCCGGTTTTCATTAATTTTTTTTTTTGGAACGCAGATGCATAAATACTTAAAGACAACAATAATTTGAGTGTGCCTTTAATACTTATGAAGCCAGGCAACTTTCAACAAAAAGCTGGCAATGACCGAGCCGCGATCAATGCACCTTGGCCAAAAGGTGCAACGCCTCGAAAGACGCGACTCAACTCGACTTGAGTGTGTGTGTGTGTGTGTGTATGTGTGTGTGTGTTTCTTTCTGGCCATGCAATGACGCACAAAACGCGATCAACGCTGAGACTCCAGCAAATGTGGCCAACACTTAAAGCCAGAGTCGCAGGGGAAGTTGGCTGAAAAGAAAAGGGGAAGCCAACACAAGACTTGTGACGACCAACACACAAAACTTGACCAACATGAGGCCATGGTTATTTTTAGATCGGCTGCAACTGGCACTGGCTCTGCCAATTTGGCCCAGACAAAGTTGCTGCTGCTGCTGCCGTCGCAGCACCGAAATGACGTTGGCTTAAAAGTTCGTTAACTTGGCCAACGCGATCAGATTTATTATGCGTGCGGGCCGCAGCAATGTGTCCAAGTTTAACCCGAGGTCAGACAAGAAAAAGGGTGGGCAACACTGCTCTGTGTGTGTGTGTGTGTGTGTGTGTGTGTGTGTGTGTGGTGCAAGTGGGGCAAGTGGTGCAGCTGGTGCAAGTGGTGCAAGTGGTGGCTCGAACAATCATGTTACATGCCAATTTAATAGCACTGTTTTACACAAACCCACTCACACTTACACACACACACACACACACACACACACACACACACGCATATCAACGGTATTTTCTCCGCATTTCGCTTATGATTATTATTTTTATTATTATTATTATTATTTTTATTATTATTATTTTTATTATTATTATTTTTATTATTATTATTTTTATTATTATTTCTTTATTATTATTATTTTTTTTATTATTATTTTTATTTTTGTCACTTTGTTGTTCTCCTTTTTCTTGTTGTTGTTATTTTTTTGATAGTTATTTTTAAATTTTTACTCGTCTCGCCGACAAATTTATGAGCGTTAAGTGAAGGCCAATAAAATTCGTTTTTGTCTGGACTCGTTTTGGGTACTCCTTTTTTATTTCCCATTCTCTCTCTTTTGACTCATCATTTTTGGTTTTTACAAGGCCCATTGACTTTTGTGCCCCTAATGCTTCTTTACTTTTCCCCTCTTCCTATTTTTTTCCTTTCAAAAGGTTAAGCTTTGTTATTTTAAAAATCCTTCAAAAAAAGGGTATGAAACCAATTTGGATATCGCTATCAGTTACGGTTTGAATTTTAATTTTCAATAAAATATTAAAATTAATGTAAAATATGAAATATTAATTTAAATATTATTACATCGATTTCGTTTCTGTTACCGTCAATGGGACTTAAGAATATTTAAATTAAATATAAAAATCCAAAATATGTTTTAAAAACGACGATAAAGTTGTAGAAACAAAATGTAATTAAATTTTTTACGTTTGTGACTCAAAATCTCATTCTCCAGATTTTTCTTTTCCTATTTCTCTCTTTCTCACTCTAACAGTAGTTTTCTTCCTAACTCTCTCTCTTTCTCACTCTATCAGTAGTTCTCGCTCTCTCTCACTCCGTATATATAAAAACGATTTAAGCCACATTCGCTAGCAATTTCATTTAAATTGCTTGAAATTGTTTTTTTAATGGATTTCCATCAAATAATTTTGATATTGAACGTATTGAAAAAGTTCAGCTTTTTATTCAAGTGCAACATGTTGAAGCCTTTACTTCTCTGGTGTTGCGTAGGATTCTTGATGGTGAATACTATATACTATTTATACTCATATTAAACTTCATATTTTTTTCAGTGCATGGCTCATGTCACATTCACGAATTTCAAGTGCAGCTCTTTGAATGAGAGCCTCGTGGAGATCAAACAGTGCAGAATCAAGGCTTTCAATCGCACCCACAAATACCTTGTGTTGTACTCAAAGCTGAAAGTGAAACCACTCAATAATGTTTCAGTGAGTATTATGCTTTTTAATATATACTTTTTAAACTATAGTTTTCAATAGGTCAACATTAAGGTAATGCGCAATGATCATGGCTATAAGCCATTTTTCATAGACATTACGATCGATGCCTGCAAGTTTATGAAGAACCAACGCAATTTCTTTGTCAAGATGCTCTACGATACTATTAGACAATACTCCAATATGAACCACACTTGTCCTTATAATGTGAGTGATATTTAACATTCAAAATTTATTTTCTACAGAGTATTCTTTATTTTTAGCACGATATTATTATTGACCAGTTGTGGACGGGAAATCATGACCTGAATTTTGCCAAATATATGCCGATACCAAATGGAGATTTTGTCCTTAATTGCACTTTTTATGAGAACAATGTGGAGCATAGCAGAATTGAACTTTACATGAAAATAACACGTTGAGTTCAAAAAAGATAGAATTCTAAAAAATCAAAGTGCATGAAGTGAAAATGGGAATAATAATCGAAATAAAAATGAGATAGACTATATTTTCAGTCAAATTTAAATTAAAGTGTTCACCCTCCATGAAAATACTATGATTTAAGCTGTGATAATCGAAAATCGTTTGGAAAAGGGTTTAGAAAAATCAAGTGAAATTTCCACTTGAAAGATGTCAACAATATTACAGTGAGTATCCAAATAAATTGAGTAAACTTTGTGACTCTTCCCACACTTTGTTGCAGATGAATATTAAGTTAATGCGTTACGACCATGGCTATAAGCCGTTGTTCTTTGATTTAACCTTTGATACCTGCAAGTTTCTGAAGTACCAAAAAAATGAACTTGTCAATCTATTCTACAATCCATTGAGAAAAACCTCGAATATAAATCACACCCGTCCTTACAATGTAAGTATATTTATTTTTGTTTAGAAACATTTTAAAAAACCATTTTTCTTGGTAACAGAAAGCTGTCATTATCGATCAGTTGTGGAGTGGCAATCTGGAGGATAGCTTTCTCAAATATCTTCCTATACCAAATGGCGATTATGTCTATGTATATTTATTTGAAGTTAACTACTTAATTGAGACAATTAACATATCAATGCGTTTAATAAGCGTAAAATGTGACTGAAACAACGATAAACGATTAAATCACTTCGTTTTTTAATCGACAACTCAAAAAAGGTTTTGTAGTCAGTAATAAAATGAAATTTAACATGCTGCGTTTAATATTTTTCTGTTGCTCAGTGGCTTTTCTAGGGGTAAGCAAGAATTCCTATTGAATTGTTAAACGAAATTAATTAAAATTTTGAAAATTTCAGTGTATGGCACATGTGACATTCACGAATCTCAAGTGCAGCTTCAAAAACTCCAGTTTTGGAGTGTACGAACAGTGTCACATCAAGGCTGTAAATCGCACCCACAAATACATCAGTATCTATGGAAAACTCTATCGAAAACCTCTAGATAATATTACAGTGAGTATAGCCTTCATTATTCATTATAATTTAGTTTATTTTATAAATATTTTTTATAGGCCAACTTCAAAGTGATGCGTTATGATCATGGCTATAAACCATTTTTCTTCGACATAACATTCGATGTTTGCAAATATCTAAAGAATCAACGAAATGTAATTGTCGGCATGTTTTATAATACCTTTAGAAATGTCACCAACGTCAATCACACCTGTCCCTATGATGTAAGTTGATTTTCGACTTGTTTGACATTTTAGCTTTTTTTATAATTATTGTTTTTTCAACAGCACGATATCATTGTGGATAAGTTTTATACGGGAAATCATGATGTTAGCATTGGCAAATATTTGCCTATACCGAATGGGGAATATGCACTTTTTATCAAGTTCTACGTTCAAAAAATGGAGCTGTGCAGCGTTAATCTTTATATGAGAGTAGCTAACTAAAATTTGATATCAACTCAAGGACGAAACGAGTAGAAGGTCAGCTCATTTGTAATAAATTAAACATCATATTTTGTTCTTCTTGTTGTTGTTGTACTTCTTCATTCGCGTTTCTCTCTGATGTTTTCCCCAATGACCCAGAATACGAAATTTGACTTGGCTTCCAACCCATCCGAGTTTAGAGAATTCCCTTGAGCGTGTCTGCCAAGTCATCCAAAGTCAAATGGCAACTGAAACGGAAGCTAATCGTTTGGGTAAATAGTTTACCCTGGACAACATCTACCTAAGCACCGACTGTCTGTCCGATTGTCACGCTGTCTGTCTGGTGAACTGCCTAACGACCAGAGACACAACCGAGAGCAGAATGTTGAGCTTTGTGGCTTTGTCGCTTAGCCTGTCGGATTATAAATGATATGACAGGTGCGGCAAACAGAGAATTGGCACTGTCTGTGTTAGCCACAGGTCCAAGGACAGCAATTTCTATTTTGTGTTTGACCACATTTTAATTGAGAGTCAAAGAAAGACAGTAGAAAAAAATAATGAAAAAAAAATCTATTCATTGAAAATCATCTTATAACTACTGGATACATTTATGGACTTTATTACCTGTATCTTCTTCAAAATTATTTTAATTTATAGGGCATGATTAAAATTTATGGACAAATATTTTTATTGAACAGAAGTTTTTCTTAAGTTAGGCTTTAAATGCTGTTGAAACTTACACTGATAAAAATATGCTGTTCTCCACAATTAGAGAAAAATTCGTATGTTTGAGATATAAATCGTATTTTGAAGACATTCTATTAAAAAAATCTGCTAAAAATTAAACTTTATCAAAATGTCAGTCTGTTCACTTAAATAATACAAATATTTAGATGGGGGAAAAGATAAGAAGGTATATAGAAAAGTATATTGAAAGATAGCTTAATCGATAAATATTTAGACAAATGGATTTTCTACTATCATTTTACTTTGTACCTATCTGAGAGAAGATATTAGTGATTTATTTTTTATTTTTATTAAAAACAATCTTCGAAGTTCAGATCTCTCAAGGAATCAAAATAGCATGAACCTTAATAAACTCTGTCGCCTTCAATAATTAAGACAATCAATTGCACAATTTGAAACGCTCCTTGAATGGATTAAATGAAGCGCAAGGAGACGGCAATGGATGGCCATGTCGACTGTTCGCTCATCTGAGCCATAAGGACATTCTGGCTGACATGTTGTTGTAAGCGTATTGCGGCAAACTGTGGCATGTTCAAGCCTTTTTGCCTTTGCTACCAACTGCCAGCGACTCGTTAGACTTGGCCAACAGAGAGACAGAGTGAGAGATAGGGGGGGAAAAGAAAAAAGTGCAAGCGGCAACTACAAAGAAGACGACGTTGAAGAAGGAGTTGGAGAAGGAGAAGGAGAAGGAGTTGGAGCTGGAGACGAAGACGTCGTCGTATCTGGTACACTGATAGCAAGCAGTTCAGGGCGGCAAACCTCACAGAGGTTGCAGCAGAAACCTCCTCCTGCTTCTCCAGTGGTGTTGCACAGTGGGTTGAAATCGACACTGACACACACACACACACACACACACACACACACACACATAGAGATGTGTCGCAAGTTTCGCTTTGAAGTTTTGTTGAAGTTTGAGCTGCGCTTTTCGGTGCCGCCGCCGCCGCCGCGTTTCGAATTGCAGTCGGCGAAAAGAGGCAAATGAGCAACGAAGCGTTCGCTATACTCCCAGCCCTTTGCCTTAACCTACCTTACCTCACCTGGTCACAGGTGTGTGTGTGTTAATTGCATTAAAATGTTTGTAATTGCAATGCTGCAACTGCAACTGCAACTGCAACATCGACTTCCAAGCCGCCGTCTAATCGTCAAGTCCAAATCTGTGCTTCATTCAAAAAATACCATAGATGCCGCCGCCTGATTCGTGTCGTAACTATAATTGCCATAATAACATAATATCGTAGCAGTTCCAGCAGGACAGTTTCATAGTCAAACTGAACTGAGCCAAGAACCACAAGCCACGCAGACCAAAAAGCCACAACAAAGCGAAGGTGTCGTTTATTGTCGTCGCCAGCAAATTGACTGGGCGGCGGCTACACTTGAACAAATTTTATGACCCCAGCTAGAACTTAGAGTCAACCACGAATGTGATGACTTAATGCTGACAGCTCACACACCAAGTGCTGATTTAAGATTGATCGAGATCAAATATTAAACAGAATTTAAAACTCTTATTTTCGATTAAATCAAAAATATTTTGAAAACAATTATAATTTTATTGATAAAACATTTTGATTATACCCTGTGCCCATTGAAAGTGGGTGAAAAATGGTATAATGATTAGCAGCAACAGCATCAAAAGTATATAGATTCTTGGATATCGAGCGTAGATCAAGTTTGTCTTGAAGTTTGGATTGGACAACTATATCATATAGCTGTCAGTCGAAAATTAAGATTTAGTACGAAAAACTTGTTAGTTGTTTGAGATTTCTCAACCAATCTTACAGAATGAGCATCTGGGATAATTCTTTTTATCCTGCCCAAGTTTGATTGAATTCGGATCACTATATCATATAGCTGCCATAGGAAGGATCAGTCGAAAATCAAGTTTTAGTATGAAACTCTTTTTTGTTTTTTGAGATTTTTTAACCAACCTGACAGAATATGCATCTGGGATAATCCTATATATCCTGACAAAGTTTAGTTGAAATCGGATCACTATATCATATAGCTGCCATAGGAAGGATCAGTCGAAAATCAAGTTTTAGTATGAAACTCTTTTTTGTTTTTTGAGATTTTTTAACCAACCTGACAGAATATGCATCTGGGATAATTTTATATATCCTGACCAAGTTCAGTTGAAATCGGATCACTATATCATATAGCTGCCATAGGAAGGATCAGTCGAAAATCAAGTTTTAGTATGAAACTCTTTTTTGTTTTTTGAGATTTCTCAACCAATCTTACAGAATGAGCATCTGGGATAATTTTATATATCCTGACCAAGTTCAGTTGAAATCGGATCACTATATCATATAGCTGCCATAGGAAGGATCAGTCGAAAATCAAGTTTTAGTATGAAACTCTTTTTTGTTTTTTGAGATTTCACAACCAACCTGACAGAATATGCATCTGTGATAATCCTATATATCCTGACAAAGTTTAGTTGAAATCGAATCACTATATCATATAGCTGTCATAGGAAGGATTAGTCGAAAATCAAGTTTTAGTATGAAACTCTTTTTTGTTTTTTGAGATTTTTTAACCAAACTGATAGAATATGCATCTGGGATAATCCTATATATCCTGACCAAGTTTAGTTGAAATCGGATCACTATATCATATAGCTGCCATAGGAAGGATCAGTCGAAAATCAAGTTTTAGTATGAAACTCTTTTTTGTTTTTTGAGATTTTTTAACCAACCTGACAGAATATGCATCTGGGATAATCCTATATATCCTGACCAAATTTTGTTCAAATCGAGTACATTTCACTTTCCATTGTTTTCTATTAAACAATTTTAAAGTTAAAAAAAATATATGTAAATACTTTTTAACGTGGAAAGAGTTTATTATTTGCTCTCCATACTAAGTGTGCGGTGCTTATTCTCAACTTAAGTCTACGAATTTTGTTGAGTGTATGAAAGCTATTCGTCTATTTCTGGGCATAGCTGCCCCATACGGAGAACGTCGTTGCGAGATAAATGCGATGCGTCAGCGACAGCGACAGCATCTCAGTTCTCAGTTCTCAGGTCTCAGTTCTCAGCTCGAGGTGCCATTTTTCTCATGGCCAACGAAGCAGGGAAGCAACTTGAACTGAAAGTGAGGAGTGAAGAGTGAAGAGTGAAGAGAGAAAAGGAGTTGTGTCAAGTTAAGGAAAGGCTTGGTAACTGATGACAGAAGCTAGTGGTGCAAGATGAGGGGATGAGGTGGAGACAAGAGGTTTGCCTCTGCCTGGTTGACTTTTCCGCATGTTTGGAGTGTCTGGTCTGGTCTGGTCTGGTCTGGGCCTGGTCGACTGTCTGGAGACTCTCGGTTCGGTTTGTCCGTCTCTCCGTTTATTTCATTTCATTTGGAGTCTGTTTTGTTTCGCTTGCTGCGCTTGTTCACTTGTTATCTCTCTTGCCGTGTTACTCTCTCTCTCTCTATTTGGTGCCTGTTGTCTGGCCATTTTTGTTCAACTCAACGCACCTCACCACTTACCTCACCACTTACCTCACCACTTACCTCACCACTTACCTCACCACTCACCCCACCACTTCTCATGTCTCATGTCTCACGCGTCGCGTCCCGCTCGCCCGTCTGTCTTGTTTGTCAAAGAGAAACAGTTAAATGCCAGTTTACCAGTTAAATCGGAATCAAAGCGAAAACAATGACACACTGGCGAACCAAGCTCTCCCCATGCCCCATACCCATTCCCCTGCCCCTGCCCCCTTTCCCCATCCCCCTGAGCTGAACTCGACCTGCTCGCCAAACGGCAAGTGAAGTAACAACAACAACAACAAGAGCAGCAGCAGCAGCAGCAGCAGCAGCAACAACAATAAAAAAAATCGTCTAGACACAGACTAGACTCCATAAAAATAATTATTATCGGTTGCAATTTCTGTGCCTGTGCCTCTCTCTTTCCCCCTCTCTCTCTCTCTCTCTGTCTCTTTTTCGCCCCAATCGTTGTGATTCGCTTGGGGTTTACCCGCTGAGGGAATTGTTGAATCGTCATCGCATCGTTTGATTTCATCTGCTTCACATTACGATTGCACTTTTTATCGCTACATTCTCTTCTTACTCATAGTTCTATGCCTGTCTCTCTTCCCCTCTCACTACTAGGAGTTACCCTGTACTCAGCATTGGGTTGTAAAGGTCTTTTTCCTTAGAATAAAACCAGCAATTTACTTTCCCATTTCTGGACTTAAGATCTATAGACTTCCTCTTCCTATTTCTTAACTTACTTTCAACTTTTATAACTTTGCCAAAATTTCATCGCATCGAATTTCGAAATTTTAGAAAAGAATTCAAAGAGAGCCAAAACATTCATAATAAATAAATTAAGTTAATTATTTTGACAAACAGATCCATTGTTTTTCTTTTTCCTTCACTTCAGTTTTAATAATTTTCCCAAAACTCTTTTTTTTTCAAGTCGTTTAACTTCAAAAATTTGTAGTCAGAAAATGATGAAGAATAAAGATATCGAATTTTGTATCTATATGCAATAACTTTTTTTACTTCAGCATATTATTCAACTCATTTGTGCATAGCAATTGTCTTTTTGAAAATCTTGCACTCTGATTTCTTATTTCCATAAGTTAAGTTTATTCATTTGAGAAAGCCTTAGAAATTGTTTTGCCACAAATTTTGAAATCTCTTCATTTTTGTTAACCCTTTATTTTAGTTATCTTATAGCAATATTCCTAACACTATTGAATGTTAATTGGCGAGCTAAGATTTATATTAGCTGCAATAAAGTAGCTGCTCAGCTAAACTTGGCAAACAGTTGCATGACATTCATTAGGGCAACCTACAGAAAAACCCACAGCAAATTCCAGTCAAAGTACCGCACACAAATGACAAGTGTGAGCGGCGTGTGGGTTTTTGAGTGTTTTTTTATGAAATGCAATTCGAAAACGTAATTACATTTATTGCAAATACAAAAGCATTAAATAGAAGCAGCGGTTAAAAAGGGGTGGGGGTATGGGGTGGGGGTAGGGGTGGGGGCAAGAGACAGGCATCGACAACGTTGGACAACGGACAGTGGACAATAGTTAGGCGCTTGGCTGGCTTGTCGGAAAGTGTACAGACAGACGGACGGACAGACGGACGGACAGAGAGACGGACGGACAGACAAACAGGTGGACAGACAGACGGATGGATATGTTTGATATGCTGTCGACACGCATCGTTGGGCATGCAACGCCAGGCAACTTTGACAGCGGCAATGTCGCAACAACAACAACAACAACAGCAACAACGACAACGACAACAATATGCGACACTGCTAGTGGCAGAGTGGCACAAGGTAATTGCCACAATTTGCTCGTTGCGTGAATTGAACGGAAAGCGACACAGACGCTCAGAAAGGGGTAAAGTTAAAAAGAAAACCGAAACAACCAAAAGGACGAGAACTTCCGTCAATGCCTTTGGCCTCTGTGAAAGGAAGTTGCAACAATCATATTTTTTATATGCTTAGCCCAGTAGATGAAGCGTACGCAGGCTTATAGGTTTTTGACAACGACAAATATCTGAGAATATCAAAATTTCTGCATATAATCAAACAACAAACTTTCACAACCTTGGCAAAACTCAACCGATTTCCAAGCGGAATGTCATTTTGTTCATGGTTTGGCCTCTAAATTCATTCTGCATTCAAATTAATTTAAGTTTCTTAAAATGTTTTTTTGACTCAAATTTTGGTTTTTCGAAATTTCAAAATTTTAAATTCCGACTTTTTATTTTTAATCAACTCCTTGGGTCATAATTAGTATAAAACAACACTTTGAATCTGTTTCTGAGACGTTTCATTTTTTTGTAAAAAATCAGGCCAAAATGAACAAAAATTTTGACTTGTAAAGTTGCTAGGTCAACTTAAAATTCATGTATCTCTCTCAAAACTGATCCGATTTTGAAGCGGAATGTCATTTTGTGCATGGTTTGACCTTGCATTCAAATTTAGTTAATTTCACTAAAATAATTTATTGCCTGTACCTGTGCTGGGCATTTAAAAGTCGAGCATCTCGATTTTTTTTTTTTAAACCATTTGAGCCGCCTTCTGTCATATTTGAGGTGCGCATAAAGGCACTCAACGCCGCCATAAATCAACTGCCAACTGCAGTCTGTAGCCCGAGCTCTGATCTAAGGCTGTCAACCGCTGAACCGCTGAACCGCTGAACCACCAACGTCTCTTTAGGCCATAACATGGAAACAGACGACAAAAACATACGTCGGATGTTCGCTGTTTCACCTGAGCTTGTGTTGCATTAGCAGCAGCTGCCCCTTTCCCCTTCCTTCTCCATTTCTCTCTCCCTCTCTATCTCTCTCTCTCTCTCTTGGCTCTTTCCACTCTCTTAGCGCTTAACGTTTCACCCTTCACCCGGCTGTCTTACTCTTATGTCTAGACGACAGACGTTGTCTGCCTTGGAAGCAACAGGAAACAACACGACAACACGACAAGCAGACAACTGTGACAGCAAATGCAACAACGGGGGCAACAGCAACAACAACAACTTGAACAACAACAACAACAACAATGTCTTCTACCTGTGTCCAGCATTGCTCAAATGAGCCAACAATTCTCAGCTGTCAATAATGTCTGCCGTTGTTCAGACTTATCTCCCTCTCTCTCTCTCCCTCTCTCTCTCTCTCTCTCTCCCTCTCTGTCTCGTCTGTGCCCGTGCTTCCTAGTTTCCAGCTCCTACGCTAGCTTCTTCAGGTTCCTTAACTCTTTACCTTGTCTGGCTGTCTCTTCTTCTTCTTCTTCTTCACTTAACTCTTAACTCTTCTATATACATACTTATGTATATTCATATCTTAGTCCTTGTCTATCTCTTCAGTTTGTTCTTCTGTCATTCCTCATCATAGCTTTTAACTCTATATATTCTGTTGCAGCCTTCTCTCTATTAGATTTCATTGATTTTTGGTGTCTTCTTTCGTCACTAGCGTGAACTTACCACCGTGATTTGCCAGCTATCTATAGCTTTTAATCCAATTCCGTCTCTTATTATTCTATTATGCTTCTTTTATTCCTTCCAATGCTTCTCCAACTATAATATTTCATTTTTAGATTTCTGTCTATTTCTTCTCTAACTACGTATAATCTGTCACTTTCATAATCTTTCCATTCAATCTTCCATTCTTTCAGTTTCTTTTCGAATTTACTATTCCATTTTCTGTATTTTCCTTTTTTCTTTTATACTTCTTAGTAAGTAAGTATCTTAAGTATCTTTTCCAATTCTTCTATTCCCTTTAGTGCTTTCTTACAGCTTTTATTTACTCGACTTTTTATTTTATTAAATCTTAAGAAGAAAATGCAGCTTAAGAGGATCAGAATCTGGTGAAGAAACTGACTTAATGTTTCTTTTCCAGATTCTTCTCTCTTCTTCTTGAGCTTTTTGAAATCTTTTAGTTTGTTTTCCTTAGATCTCCTAACGCTTTCGTCTGACTGTCCTTGCTGCATCCTTTCTATCTTTTAATTCCCTTCTCTCTCTTTAGTTTTCCCTTCTTCACCGCCGCTTCTCACTTGTCATTAAGCTGTTTTCCAAATTTCATTAGGAGTATTTCCAAAATGCAGGCAACTGCCAAGTTAAGCTGTTTAAGCTGCTTAATCCTTTGGAAATTGAGTTGCCAAAATGGCAATTTTGTTTGTCCATTGCGGTCCAGAGATTTGCCA
>JAWNMV010000146.1:0-117500 GCA_035043635.1 Drosophila rellima | reverse complement strand
TGCAGCGCAATGTATCGCAGACAGAGAGGGGGAGAGAGAGGGAGAGAGGGAGAGAGGGAGAGTGAGATGCAATATACAACAGACAGCAGCAAAGTGAAATGAATTTTGAATAAAACGTTACGTTGATCGGCATTAAAATGCATCTTTCAAAAGACAGCAGACAGACACTTCAACTCTACTCTTCCTCCCTCTCTCTCACTCTCTCACTCACTCACCCTCCCATCCTCTCTCTCTCTCTCTGCAGATCTCTCAAGTCTTTTGTTTTCTTATTGAAATTCCTGCAGCACTCAAGCCAAACCTCAACATCATCAACATCATCATGATGATCATCATCATGATGATCATGAATCATGATCATCTGGCAAATGTTATTGTCTCCTGTCTCCTGTCTCCCAACCCCCACTACCCCTCCCTCACCCTCCACCCTCCACCCTCTCCCCTTCCCCTCTTGTTGTTGCCTCCACAATTAGCCAGAGCCAGACAGCGATCGGCAGCTACTGTTTCATTGTGGATCTGTTTCTGTTTGTGTCTTCGTCGTCTTGTTGCAATTTATTTGATTGCCTCTTCATTTATGCGCTGCTCTGTCTTTATGCTTGGCTTTTTATCACGTCACGGCCCTCTTCCTTTTCTTTCACGGGGATCAACGTTAACTTGCAATTTATGTTGATCATAAAAACTCACTCAGACCCATCATTAATAAAAGCACCAAAAAAAAAACATCAACAACTAAAAAATCAACAATAACAAAAAATGGTTATAAAATACAGAACAAATAAACCGCAGCCATAAAAATTGCTGACAAGTGCCAAGAATCTGAAACTCTGAGTGCCAAGTGAGTCATTTTGGAGTTGAGTTTGAATCGAGTTCAATTCTGAGCAGCTAATATTGGTAATCAGGAAAATAAGGTAATTTTTCCAGTGAGTCTTTTTAGACTTGAGATTTAATAATATATAAAGGGGTTTGGATTGTTAATAGTCTCAAGAACTCTTAAAGAAACCTACGAATTATTATTTTACTATCCCACAAATCTAAAATAATAGCTAGCTACTCAATATTTAATTTTGAATGAAATATTAATTATTTCAATGAATTGAGATGAATATTTTTGATTTTAGAACTTGAAAGATGAAAAATAAAAGCAGTCGAGAAGAATGTAGATTATACTAATACAAATCCAACTACTTTGAATAGACTTTAGAAGTAAGATAGCCAAAAGAATACCCATATTAATATAAGGTTGTTGAATTAGAATCCAATTGATCCAATATACCTTCTTTATATGCCTTCTGTTCCTTGTCAGTGGAGAATAAGAAAGAGTCATCTTTATAAATTAGGTTTAATGTAAGAAATATTCCCTCAACAAATCTAAAAATCCTTTTGACTGAAAATAATTATGTGATTGGATTAGACTGTCAGTTGTAAAAGTGGTAATACCCCTATTAAAGCCAGCACTATGAACTTTACTAATCCATTGTGAAGGCAATTTTCTATATATTCTAATAATTTTAATGAGCTCAGCTAATCCAACTGACCGGAAATACCATATTTCTTGAAAACATTATCAAAAAATATTTAAAGAACCAAAATAAACAACAACAACAACAACATGAAGAAAAACAAAGGCATTTGGCCATAGGCGTTTTCAGCTAATTCAAACACATTCCAGTTTATTTTTAAACAAGTCGCTAAATTCTTTCATTTATTTTTGTACTAAAATGAAGCAGCAGAGCAAACACAGGAATTTGCAACAGAAAAGGGTGCGACGAGAGCAACAACAAAATCTGCAACGTGCTGCAGCGATAACAATTGTTATCGATAACAGCAAAAAGTGTCTCTGGCATTTGTTAGATACATAATAGATTAATGGATAGATAGGTGGAAATTGTAACATATATAGATGCTATATAGAGAGAGAGAGTATGCTGAATTTGATAGAAGGTTTGCAGTGTTTTGAGTGGAATATATAGTACATATATAGGAACTTTGGAATTTAGACAATTGATTTTGAGGTTATGTTGCTAAATATGTATATTAATAATTTCTTATGAATTAAATTAAATATTCTGAATATCACTAAAAAGATAACTGATAACAGAAAATTTCAATGAAAATAAATTCTTTAAGACCTTCTTATTAATATACATACTTATATTTATGATGGAAAGATATATAATATCTATAAGATATGATAGTTTCTATCTAGTCACTCAACTCCAAATGTTTTTGAATTTCTTTTTAAACCTTGACATTTTATTCTAGCTTTTAGGATCAAACAAATATTTGACAAATTAATAAATCATAGAAATTGTATAAATCCCATAAACATTTTAATAAATATCTCACTGGTTTCTAGTTTTTAGGAACAAACAATTATTTAATAAATTGAAAAATCATTGAAATTTTATAATTTTTAAGCAGAGAGCTTTCTTAAAATGTTTAAGAAATATCTGTAGAGTTTATAGTTTCTCAAGTGTCCTAGAGCATTTAAAATTCGGCAAGCCGAAGATTTCGCTACACTTGATATTGTTGTTGTTGTGTTTGTAGTTGTGTGTATTTGTGTGTGTGTGTGTGTGTGTGTGTGCACATACCAAAGTCGAACGCCAATTTGACATTGAGCAAACGTAAATCGAGTAAATTCCTGCGTAAATCGATGGAAGACCACGAAACCGCAAATTGAAAAGCCGGCAACAGGCGTCGCAAGTGGCAAGCAAAAAAAAAAACGAGGAGCAACTCAAAAGGTTGCGAACCGAACCGAACCGAACCGAACTGAACCGAACCGAACCGAACCGAACTGAACCGCAAGCTATACCGTTGAACTGTACCAACAAAAAAGAACAACAACAAGAAGAAAACAATTTCTTGAACGAAGAATTTCACACCTGACAGTGAAGAATGTGTTTGCTGCTGCCACATGTAACTTGCAACACACTCAAGCACACACACTGTCACACTCGCACACACACACACGCAGAGACAGTTGTCGGGAAAACCTTTGCACAGTTTTCTTCAACACTCGAATAAAAAAATATCAAAATAACTGAACTGAACTGATAACTGAAATGTGATTAAATATTATTATACTTTCTGATAGAACTCTTCAGTTCATATATGTATAAGTGTGGGGTGTGTGTGTGTGTGTGTGTGTGTAGACGCGTCTTATCCGATATCGTTATTATTATAATGCCCAATTGCAGTCTGCACTTTTCAAATGCGCTGCGATCTTTTCGCAAACCTGCGCCGCACTGAACTCGATTCTCGATTCCGATTCGCGATTCGTGATTCCAACATAAAAACTTTTTCGCCCGTTTGTCTCCAATAATTCACACGACGACTGAGCATATGCATAGACGATCGTCTAAAGATTTGACTGAAGAGAGGGGTGGCTAAGTGGCGGGAAGGGGGGTGGGCAGGCGGGATGGGGTAGGCAACGACGACGACGACGACGACGACGACGGGCGTGTGTCGTGCCTTTATTTTTACCGCCTCAGTTTTGTTGCTCTTCTGTTTTTTTCCTATTTTATTTTTGTTGTCGTACAAAATTATTTTTGTACTTAAAAATAAGTTGAAAAGCATTTTCTTCATCTGTTTGCTGTTTTCCTCTGTTTTTCTCTGTTTTTCTCTGTGTGTTTCTCTGTGTTTTTCTCTGCTCTGTCTGCGCCAACTAAACAACAACAGCCACATGGAAATGAAGCGTGAAGCGTGCAACTCGACCCCCTCCCTCGTCCCCCTCTTCACCAGCCAAAACATACCCCTTTTACCGCCCTACCCCTAAGCCACACCCCCTTTCAGTCTCACTCTCCGTCCCTTTGGCTTTTTGGCCAATGCGGAGTGAGACAGTTGGCCGCTCATTCCGATCCAGGCATTATCAGAGTCTTAGATTGTTTTTAGTGTTGTTAGCAGCACTAGGAATAGTTCAAAAATACTCCCCTCGAATAAAAACACACTCAGAAAAGGCGTGAAAAGCGAAAGCATAATTTATGTTGAAATTTGCAGATATCAGCCATGCATGAGATCTGAGATATAAACTTTAACCATAACCGTAACCGTTAACCGGTATTAACCGATTGAAATTGGTAACCCTAACTGCAATTTGAACAGAAACCAATCTCATTTATTATAAAGAAACCCCAAAAACCGAAATTATTCCAAACGAAATAACCGTTAAGAAACCGATTCATGTTTAATAGTTAATTTCAGTTCGGTTAAGCATAAAATTGAATTCTGTAGTTGAAGTGCAATGATCGTTTTTTAATTTCTAAATTCTGCCCTAAGTTAATTTACATATATATTGATCTCAACAGAAGGATTTTAATTTTAGAAATTTCTGAATAGTTGTTTTGAAATTTACATGTCTTTAAATTAAATTTAAATCATACCGGTATTTCAAAACCGAAGCATGCTTAACCGTTACGTAACCGATACATAAAAACAACACAAGGATAAACGAGAGTAAATTCGAAAAAAAGCAAGCTAAGTTGAGTGAAAGATTAAGATTGAGTTCTACAAGGAAACGGTTATATTTATGGAACTCCCAGCTGACAGACGCAGGGGAAAACTCGGAATAAGGGCTTAAAGAAGTCATGTGAAAATTGCATGCGAAATTGCATGAATTAAGTGGAAAATAGAAAAGTGCAGGACGAAATCCACTCAGACGAAAGTCCTTAGACTTTGCTGCTGCATTTCGGCAAAAATAACACACATCAACAAGCAGTAGCAGACGGAGACGGAGAGAGAGAGAGACGGAGTCACAGACGTAGACGGAGTCGTAGTCGTAGTTGTTGTTGTTGTTGTTCGCCTAAGCCAAAATCCGGAAGTTGCCACTGCGAAACAGACGCCGGAAGGAGACAGAGACGCGCCACACGGCAATAGAAATGGCTGACTAAGAACAATGCCCACCTTAATAATGACTGCAACTGATGATGATGATGATGACCATGATCATAATGATGTTAATGTTGATGATGAAGTACAATAATTATAACAAGAAAGACTGCACTTAATGCAACAACAACAACAACAACAAAAACAACTATACGAAATTCAATCAGCAGAAACGAAAACAACCAAAATTTGAATACTTTAGCATTAGCTGCTTGCTCGACTAATAGATACCCTAATAAGCAAAAGTAATCAAGAAATGTGTACAATTATTATATAAATTTAACTAGAACTAAATTATATTTTGCCTTGTTCAAATTAGTTCCTCCTGCTGGACAATACAGCTTGTTGGACTTGCAGATACCCTAGGTAAAAATTAAAAAATATCCATTCAAAACTCACATAAAATATAGACCTTAATAAAGTATTTTGCTAAGCTTAACTTTAATTAATTTAAAATTCAAATTCAAATTTAATAACATTTTAGCATTAGCTGCTTGCTCGACTAATAGATACCCTAATAAGCAAAAGTAATGAAGAAATGTGTACAATTATTATATAAATTTAACTAGAACTAAATTATATTTTGCCTTGTTCAAATTAGTTCATAATTCAATTTGCTGGACAATACAGCTTGTTGGACTTGCAGATACCCTAGGTAAAAATTAAAAAATATCCATTCAAAACTCACATAAAATATAGACCTTAATAAAGTATTTATTCTAAACATAACTTCAATTTATTTATAATTAAAATTCCATTTTATTAACAGTTCAAATGGCAAAAAATTGATAAGTTTGTAATTTGGTCTAAAGACTTTGTCTAAATGATCGACTAGTAAATATTCTATAAAATTTGATAAAAAAAAACGAAATACAAATATCAGCTTAAAATAGTGATTTAGATATAAATTGAAATATCGGCATATGAATATAATACTCGATTCATAATTTAGATTTACATCACTGAGAATCGCTACAGACTTGACCAAGTTTTGAAAGTGGCCAAAGGGTATGTTGTGTTTTAAGGGCCACCAATTAAAGTGGCCCCAATCACAGTCATTGACAATTCCGGCAGGTGACACAATAATTTAGCACTTAAGGCAATCGGAGCTGTGGGCGTTGACCGTTGGGTTTATCGCCTCCATCCGATGGCGAGGATAAAGGGGAAGGGGAGTGAGGGGAGGGTAGAGGGCGGTTGGCCAGAGTAACAGGCAGGTTTGTGGTTTCCGCCAGCAAAGTGAGCCATTTTCAGTTGGCCAGCAACTCCAAGTGAGAGAGAAGCGAGAGAGAGAGGAGAAGAAGGAAACAGGAGACGGGAGACTGGAGTAAATGCAGGAAGAGACAGAGACAGAGAAGAAGAAGAAGACCGAGTAGGCAACCCGTTGATGCTTTCTACATCATTAGATGCAAACGGCCAACACACTCTCAAATACATATGTACATACACTGAAACAAAAAAATCGTTCTTAAATTCAAGTTAAACATTTTTATTTATTTATTTAATGTCAACTAAGAACAGTTGACCAAAATTAAAATAAAAATTAAATTAAATTTAAACAATAACAACAATTTAAAGAAAATTTAGTAATTATATTTGAATCTTAATTTTAGCAAGACTTTTATAAGCATGTATTCCGGATATTATTGTTAAATTAATTAATTCATTTTAAAAAAAATATACTTGTCTAAAAAATATTAAAGATAAATTTGTATGATAAAAATATAAAATTTTAAAGTTCACAATAAAACAATAAGGATTTGACAAATCTTAATTGCATCAAGTATTTTGACCTGATTTTAAGAAAAATCCCGATTAACGAACTTTAGATATCACTTGGTATTGATTTTCTACCGGAGTTCCATATTTTTTTTTTTTCTGTGTACACACTGAAATACACACACACACACACACACAGAGGGAACTAGACTTGGCGCCAGACAACTTCCTTTTTGGCTCCACTGTCCACTGTCCACTGTCCACTGTCCACTGTCCACTGTCCACTGTCCACTGTCCACGCGTCATATTGATTGAAATTTAAAATGCAAATCACTTAAAGCGTTCAATTTAATCAAATTATTACAATAACAAAAAGTGGGTGAGTGAGGAAAGGGGAAGGTAAAGAGAGAGGGAGGGCAGGGGGCAGGGGGCAGGCGGGACAGGCATTAGAGCGCAACAACTGGCAGCCAACAGGCTAACGGATTCCCGTGGCAGCAACAGCAGCAACAGCAACAACAAAGAACAACAACAAGGGGCAACAATGGAGCAGAATGTTGACGACAACAAGTCATTTTCCACATTTCTGTTTGCGGTCAGTTGAGCCCCTCTCCCCCCCCCCGCATAGGCTACTCAACCAGACGTGGCAGGCAACAACAACAACAACAACAACAACAATAGCAGCAACAACAACAACGACAACATAGCGCCTTGCTCTGTCTAACAACTTGTTGTTGCCTCATGTTGTGGACTGGACACACACACACACACACACACACACACACACACAAACACACGTATGCACTGCTACTGCTTCCGCCAGTGGCGCCTCCTTCTGCTGCTTCTTCTTCTCTTTCTGCTCGTTCTCCGACTCGTTATCGTGTCGGTTTTGTTGGCTTAATTAAATTGTGGTTGCAAGTTGCAAACGAAGCGCGTACACAAAATCACACAACAAATGCAACAATGTGTTCAATAGAGAGAGAGAGAGAGAGAGAGAGAGTTAAACAGAGATAGAGATAGATATAGAAAAAAAGAGATTGCGTGTGTGTGTGTGTGTGTGTGTGGTTAACAACAACAACCACACATTGATAACCACAATTATGCACGCACCTGTTCCAAACTTGTCTAAATTGACTTGCCGCCTCGACAGTATTATGATGGTTAGACGAACTCTAGTTATAGCTTTATATATACATATATAATTTTTTGTTTTGGGGACTTTTCAACTTCTGCTTAAATTGTAATCAAATTTTAAGAGCTTTTATGCAATTTAGCGAATTAAATGGCAACTCAGTTGGTTAGGAAAGTGCATCGAAGTGAAATACACTCAGCGAAAAACTTTTTAAAAAATGATTAAATATTCAATTTGATAATATAATACAATATCTGATGTGCTAAAATTTTTCAAATTTAAAACTTTGCTGACATTCACAATTTACAAATTTTGAAAATTTTGATTAATGATTATAATTAAAAAGCAAATCATAATTTATTTCTTTATGACCCAATTTGTCGAATCTATTCAAATCATAAGAGTACCAAGTACTATGTACAGAGACAATTTTTCAGTTTTTAGCTTAGATTTTAAAGCAAATCAGTGGAAATTTGCTCAAAACTACTTTTTTACCCTAATTTTATCACCTGGAGCCAATAAAAAGCATAAATTTAAAATTTTTGAAAATTTTCGAAAAATGTAAAGGGGTAACACTGTAAAAATCGACAATTTTTGAAAAAAAATTTTTGTCTTAGAAGTATAAAATTTAAATGCAAAGTTAAAGTAGGGTTAGTATTATGGAAAATAAGACATTTCTCTTGGAAATCGGGTGAGTTTTGATAGAGTTGTGCTGGTTTAAAGTCCAAAAAGAGTCTACATTTCTCATATGTACATATGTATGTATATAGATAATTTATTTTGTTAATTTGTGATCCCACTGTGGTTCAGTTAGAACTTAGTCTGTTTAAAAAGAATTTTACAGTTGTTAAATCAACTTTTCAAGTATTTATCTTCTACATTTTCATATGATATTCGTGTACTATATGATTGTTCCTGTACTAAAAATCCGGGAACGTTAAATATCTAAATTTTGACATTTTGGCTTAGATTTTAAAGAAAAAAAGTGGAAATTTGCTCAAAACTACTTTTTTATCCTAATTTTATCACCTGGAGTCAATAAAAAGCATAAATTTTAATTTTAAAATTTTTGAAAATTTTCGAAAAATGTAAAGGGGTAACACTGTAAAAATCGACAATTTTTGAAAAAAAAATTTTTGTCTCAGAATTAAAAAAATTGAAATGCAAACTAAAAGTAGGGCTAATATAATGAAAAATAAGACATTCCGCTTGGAAATCGGGTGAGTTTTATTAAAGTTGTGCTCTTTGAAAGTCCAAAAGGTCAATATTTCTCATATATGGATAATTTTCAATAATTGACACTTTTTTACTGTTTGAGCTAATTAACCAATTTTACTATTGACAGAATCGTACTTGATTTTATATGAAAAGATAGAGTGACGTAGTCAAAGTTTCTTTCATTCAAATCGAACATATGAAATACCCGAAATTAATATAGCTTAAATCATTTCATATTCAATAAAATATTTTTTATGTTTTTTATTTAATTTATTTATTTAAAAAAAGGTTCAACATTTGCTTAAAAAATTACATATATTTTTTCTTAAATTATTTATGTTTTCATAACGTTAACTAAGTTTAAGCCCATCGATTTCTCTCAGTGCACATTTAGTGAGCACTAAAAGTGCAGCTTGGTGCAGGCAACAAACGTCTTGAATGTGCAACCAGGAAGCTCAACCATATGAAACTGTCTCTCTTTGTCTCTTCCGCTGACTGCTGCTCTTTCTGCTTCTCGCCTCTCTCGCCTGGAGCCTGGAGAAGCTCAGTTTATTGTGCATTTGTCCTTTGGCAAACCGAAGGACGCTGAATTCAGTGTGCACATTTTCTGCTGACGCTGTCAATGCGCCGTAGCTCTCAATGAATCGCAGCTGCAAAAGAAAAGCCAGCTCAAATTACAGTGAGGATTCGAAAAATGTAACCCCTCATTTGCCCGCTTGCTACGCTTTTCATTTTCAGTTGGAAATGGCGCCCTATGACCTTTCAATGCCCCTTCGCATTGTGGCCAAGTGCAGCCTGTTTGGTTGCCTGCACTAACGCTTAATTTGTGGTCAATAGAGGGTGCGAGGGTGTAAGGAGTGGGAGAGAGAAAGAGCAGGAGGGAGGGAGGTAGAAGGGCAAAGAGAGATTGTGCTGGATTTTTGCAGCTATCACGTTGCCATTTTAAGTTGATTTGCTTTTTTGTTGAGCATAAAATTCAATCAGCTTTAGCTGCATTCAAAAGTTACGACCCACCCCTCACTCCCCCCGTATCCTCTGCCCTCTGCTCTCTGCCCGCCAGACAGCCACGTTTGTCCTTAAATTGTCCTCTGGCAGCAGCTGAATTCCTTGTCTCCGCTGTCTAGACCGCTGCAGGGGTCGTTTCATTGCAAAGAGTGCAGTGTCATGACAACCGCGTGCGATTTATGCTCCCTCCAATTGAGATCTTTACCCTCGTTCACCCTCTACTACCCCCTTCCGCAATTTAGCCTCTCTCTCTCTTTCACACATTTTATACGTGCCACAAAACGACGCGTTAATATTATTAAATGCAAATTAAGCTTTATCTCGTTTCGTTCATTAGCGGCCAATTTACGCGGTTCAAGTTTTAAGACCAAGGGTTGATTAGCTGTTTAAGCCAGGCCAAAACAGAGCGAGAGAGAGAGAGAGAGGGAGAGTCTGAGGCACTGCATCATTTGGTGCAACACATTCCAGTGCATTCCACTTCCGGCTGGAGGCATTTTTCACTTCCTGGCGTCGCGTCGGCTAATTTGCAAACCAATTAAATGTCAATTTGAGGCATTGTTCGCCACGGCCGCCGACACAATGTCTGCCGTGTCAGCGCGTTAAACTTTTGCCCCCCACCCCCCACCACCCACTCAACTCAGTCATTGGTGCAACACTGTGTGGCAACATCATTGTTGTTGTTGTGCTGGCAGCAAAGTTTCTTTGCCACCGCCAAAGTTTTTCACTCGCTGTCTAGACACAACTCAACTCAACTCCAACTTCAACTACAACTCCAACTTCGTCTCCGACTTTTGTTGTATTTGGTCGCGTAGTTTGCATAAGTTTCTCTCTCTTCCTCTTCCCTCTCGCTCGCTCTCTTCCCTCTCTCTCGCTTTTACGACTTGAGCTGCTGCTAAGTGCATTTTAATGCCCTTACATTGCACACAAAAAAAGGCGTGATTGAATTCACTACACGTGAATGTGTCGCACGTGGCGTATGCGCAATATTTGTTAATCAGCCTTTTGTGTGTTCAAATTGCGACTTATCAGCCCAAGTAGCTAAATTATTTGCAGTCTATGTTTAATCTAAGCTTTCAGCTGCAACTTGTTCTTTAAAGTTTTTATATTTTTGGTTTTGCAATTTATTTAAGGCTTTTATTTAACTTTAATGCATATTTTTTACACTCCTAAGAAATAAAACATTCTATCCAATTAAAATCATAAAATAAATATAAATAAAATTACTATCTTCACTTTTGTAAATTTAAGAAAAAAAAAGTTTTATGCAATTTAAAGTCATAATAAAATAAAAATAAATTTCTATCTTCACTTTTGTAAATTTAAAACAAAACAATTTAAATTAAATAAATATTTCTTTTAAATTCAATACTTTTTTATATTATTGGGCACTTAAACATATGAAATCTGTAACTAGAACTGGTGCTAAAACATAACTTTGATCTAAAACTTAGCTGGAAAAGCGCCTGAAAGCTTTGTACTAAAACTTAGTCATGAAAGCTGTTAAACTGAGCATCAAAACTTTGGACATTGAACTTCGCCAAAGCTCATTTTAAGCTGAAAGCTTGCCAAAGCTACCTTACAGAAAAATGTACATTAACTGGCCCGCTTTTAGGCCAAAGTCATTGCAGCACCTGATCAAAATTTGAACGAGTCTAAAAGCTGAGCAATTTCATCACTCATTATTTATGTAATGTCCATTTGACAGTTTGTTGTTTTTGTTTTCTGTGCAAATGCGGTCGACAAAATGGCCAAAAGGCACGCCCACAACGCCCACAACGACCGCAGCAGGAAAAACTGATTTGATGCTAGCAAAATTTGTATGCAAATACGAAAGGAGAATGATAAAAAAAAAAAAGACAGAACCTTGCAACGGAATATGGCTGCAGGATACTTTCATGCCACAGACACAGGTCAGAGTGGAGTGGTTAAAAAGGGGTTGGCAGTGGGGATGGAGAGGGGTAGGGCAATGAGTTTTTGAGCCAAAAGTTGAATTGTGCATCGACAATTTCTCTGACTCGTTCTGTGTGTCTGTGTTCGTTTTTGGACTGTCTGTGTGGTATGCACTTGTCTAGACGTTGGCTAGACAGTGTAAAACCGAACAGCAACAACAAGAGAGTACAACAACAACAACAACAACACAAAAAAAGAGAGAACATAAAAGCCGAAAACGAAATAGTACAAGCCAACAACAATTACAGCCAAAAATGCCAACGAAACGAATTGCAGGCAACATTGGTCACATACGTTGGGTGCTCCAAGCTTCCATTTACACTCTTCACTCTCTCTCTCTCTCCCTCTCTCTCCTTCTCTGTGGATTCCCTGCTGTCAGAGACAAATTTTGACAAATTTCAGTGAATACAGTTTTTAAACATTTGTTGAATTTACAAAGTATTCGGCCATTTGCCACTAGGTAGAAACTACAATAGGATGTTAACCTATCCAAGGCTGGATTTGTCTTCTTCTGTTCCTTCTTCTTCTTCTCCTCTTGCTCCCACCTCTTCTTCTTATGCCTGGCCATACTTCTTGCGTATGAAAGGCGACGGCAGCGTCGCCAGCAGATTTTTGGCCTGTATGCTGATGGTGACGAGCTCCTGATCCCCAAGACGACACGCCTGCACCAGATGCTGTCAAAGATAGGAAAAACAATTGAAAGTCAGCAAATGATTCCAAGCGAATTTTTGTATTTTCAAAAAAAAAACTTAGAATAACCCATAAAGAAATTTAAAAAATGGATGGATAAAAAAGAAAGCGAGACTAAAATAAAGAACAATTTTAAATAGGCAAAGCATTTCTTCATTTTGAATAGAATCCTATTTAGATTTTTCTTAGTTTTGATTCCCTTATTTGGGTGTTACAAAGTTTAAAGAAATTTAAAAAATTTGGTGTATAATTAACAAAGCAAGATAAGGAAATTTAAAAAGGCATTTTTAATAAAATCCTATTTATATTTATCTTAGTTTTGGTTTCCTTATTTTGGTGTTATATTATTATGTTGAAAGTTAGAAAATGATTCCAAGTGATTCCAAAAAAAAAAAACTTAGAATAACATTTAAAAAGCAAGACAAAAATTAATTAAATTTAAATTGGCAAATCATTTCTTCATTTTGAATAGAAACCTATTTAGATTTTGCTTAATTTTCTTTACCTTATTTGGGTGTTATTATTATGTGTTCTACTTTTTATATGTAAGCCTCAAACAGTTTATTCAACTTTCCACTTACCGGACGCTCTATTTGCGATTTGAAGACATAACGTCGAACATTTGTGTTGGCCACTTCCTCGTTGGCCAAACTCATGCGCTTGGCCTTGTTGCTGGGCGACTGTAAAGATTTGTCCTTCCGCTCACTGCTCTGCAGGACATAGAAGACGCACTCGTTGTAGGCAATGACAATGTCGGGATTGTGGCCATCCAAGAGCAGGCCCTTGATGCAATGAGTGCGTGAGCTGGACACAAGGTGTTTGGTTGACTCACAGACAAAACGACGTTCGATCAGATCGTAGTCCACAATGTGTCCATCGGTATAGGCAACCACCAGACGTGGACAGCTCTCGTGCATGGCCAGCGCTGTGGTGGCGGCTTTATAACGTGGCAAATTTAGCAAATGCTTCGACTCTTTGCCGTCGAGTTGCCAAACGGCGACCAGATGATTCGTTGTGGCCACAACGGCGTAGTTGCCACAAGGCGACAACTCCACGTGGCTAATGGGCGACTTCAGTTCGGCACTCAGATAAACGCTGTACAGGAATTTCACATGTTCCTTGGTAAGTTCAAAGCAACGCAGTTGTCGACTCTCGGCGTGTATCAGAAACAGCTGGTTTGTCTTGGAGAAGATGATGTGCGAGGCGACTTCGAGTTCCGCTGGAAGATTCTCTGTCAGACGCTCCACGCCCAGAGGATCGAGTTGCAGGCGACTCAGGCGCAGCTCGTCAGCCGTCGAGTAACAAATCCACGAGCTGTCTGGCGAAATGGCAGCTGCCTGTATGAATTTACTGGCTGCCACATTCAGTTGGATCAGCTTGACGGGTGTCTGCTGCAATTTCAGCACCTGGGCACCGCCAATTTGGCACTGATTCAGTCCATCCTCTTGCGGCACACCCAAACGCCACAAGTGCAGGCTGTGCGGATAACGCAGCAACATTAAATTGGCACTGGGTGCAACGCTGGCCACTGGACCCTGCAGGAACGGTGCGTATTTGGTGATGGCAGCATTCGTCTTGGAAATGGATGTGACACAGAGTAGACCATCCTCGCCAGCAGATATTATGTTATCGTCCACAACGACCAGCGACTTGACATAATGATTGTGTGGCTCGCGCTGCATAAACTTGATCCAACGATCGCAGACGGATTCCTCGCGCTTGATTTGTGTCTTGCTCAGCACACGGATCCATGGTGGCCGCTTGCCACTGCACACCAGGCGATCCTCCTTCTCGTTGATGGCCAAGGCAAAGACATTGGCATCGAGCACCTGATTCGTCTCCAGTTGTGTGGCATTTGCGCCATTCCAAACGGTGACAAAGCCAGCCGAGTCGCCAGCAATGATGGTGTTGTTGCTGAGCACCAGCAATGAATGGACAATCACAAACTTGGTGGACAGTGTCATTGTGTGCAGTGTTGTGCCCTTGCTGACACTCCAAATGCGCACGGCACCCACAGAGCCGGTGATCAATCTCGTGCCCGTTTTGTCGAACTTGCAGCACAGCACGCGTCCCATTTGCTTGTTGAACAACGTTTTGTAGTTAATCTCGTCGTTCTCAATGCTCATTATATTAATGTGTCCCTCCTCGGAGCCGACTGCCAGCTCGGTTTCAGCACTGTTCACGTCCAGGCACCACAGCGCATTGCCCGTGGGCGACTGTTCGCAGCGTGGCTGCAGATTATTCAAGTCCCATTCGATCAGTTTGCCGGACAAGCCCACGGAGAAGAGACGCTTGCCGGCCCAGGCCAAATCCTCCACTGCCGTGTCGGGCGTCAATTGTATGACCCGATCCAGATACGGTGCGTAGTTCATATCCCACAGTTCGATGGAGCCATCCTCGCTGGCAATAATTACAATTAATATTCAACATTTTATTATTAATTCTGAAATCAACTCGAACTCACCGACTGAGCGCCAAGCATTTGATCGCTTTACTGTAGGCCAGACTCACAACGGCGCGCGGTTCAATTGTATAGAAGCGCACATTGTGCACATTGGCGGTTCGCTTTAACTTTTCTTTCATTGTGGAACAGGCTTAAATTCTTAATTTTCTTTTTTCAAACACATTCGCACGTGCAGCGAGCGTGTTGTGGTATTTTCTGTTTATGGCGTTGCCACACGGCGTCAACAGCGATGTAAACAATGCCATTCACAGCGCCGGCAAACGATAGCAATTGCTATCGATAAGTGACTAATCGCTTACAACTAAACAAAGGGAAATGGGGGTGGTTTGGTGGTGTTTTTAGGAAAAAGAAAGATATTCATGTTTGCTAATTGAATTAATAATAATTGATGACTGCGTAAATAAGTAAACATCGTGCACGTTTTAGAGCATGCAATAACATCATCACAATCGACAATGCAGTGCAGCAACATGGCTAAATCAATCTGGAGCTGGAGTTTACTTTTGTTGTTTCTCTTGGTGCTCGGCACTCCGGCAATTTCCTCGCGAGTTCTGGAGTTGAGTGACCGCTTCATCGACGTGCGCCACGAGGGCCAATGGCTGGTCATGTTCTATGCGCCATGGTGTGGCTATTGCAAGAAAACGGAACCTATTTTCGCACTCGTCGCACAGGCGCTGCACGCCACGAATGTGCGAGTGGGACGCCTCGACTGCACCAAATATCCGGCGGCCGCAAGGGAGTTCAAGGTGCGCGGCTATCCCACCATCATGTTCATCAAGGGCAACATGGAGTTCAACTACGCGGGTGATCGCAGCAAGGATGAGCTCGTGGATTACGCCCTGCGCATGTCCGGCCCGCCCGTGCAGTTGGTCACGCGCACGGAGAGCGTTGATATGCTCAAGGGCTCGCACACCATATTCTTCATGTTTGTCGGCGAGCAGCAGGGCGTTGTCTGGGACACGTATTACGCGGCCGCTGAGGGTTACCAGGAGCACGGATTCTTCTATGCCACCAGCGAGGATATCGCCGCTCAACACTTTGACTTTGAGAAACTGCCAGCGGTGATTGTCTACAAGGAGGAGCAGCATCACTTCTATCCGCACGGTCATGTTGCCCACGAGATGGAGCCCAATGACGTGAACGAAACCATCTTCCAGTGGGTGAATGTCGAGCGTTTCACGCTCTTCCCCAAGGTGACCCGCTTCAATATCCACCAGCTGCTCAAGACTAAGAAATTCTTGGTCCTAGCTGTCGTGCAGGAGGACAAGCTCAGTCAGATTGCCACGCACGAGCTGGAATTCCGTGACATGGTCGAGGGCGTCATCCGCAAACATCGGCCGCGCTATCACGACAAATTCCAGTTTGGCTGGGTGAGTAAACTGGTTCCTTCATACCAACTTTAAACCAACTCAATCCATTTCCAAGTTGTAATTCCCTTTTAAACCCACTTCCCTTGCAGATTGGCGAACCATCGATAGCACATTCCATAATACTGGACCAATTGCCCACGCCTCATCTGATTGCCCTCAACTCCACCACACAGCATCATTACATCCCCGACGACGATCCCATACAGATGACGCCCCAGGCTCTCCATTTATTCCTCGAGTCGATCAACAATGAGAGCGCCACAGTCTACGGCGGAGACACCTATTTTGTCCGTCTGAATCGCGCTCTGTTCGAGGTGAAGCGATCGCTGCGTGAGATGTGGAAGGGTAATCCCGTGCTGACGACCGTCATCTTTGGACTTCCACTCGGCTTTCTATCGCTGATCATGTACTCCATCTTCTGTGGCGATTGTCTGGTCACAGAGGAGGAGCAGGAGGAGGATCACGAGAAGAGGGAGTAAAGGCGAGGAAGGGAGCAAGTTCATCTCATTGTTAGTGCAATTTTCACTAAGCCAAATCTAGTCTTATTTTAACCACATTTGCTTATAGAAGAACTCTTATTCAGAATTCCTTTCTTGGCTGTTAGCATCATTTTGTAAGAATTAAATCCATAGAGATTTGAGAGCTCGCTGTGTTTTTAATTTAATAAACATAGTTGGTAATTACCATGATCTAAAGCAACAGTGTATTTTTGAAGTGAGTGTGAGTGTGTGTGTTAACTGTATCTGTATCAGTTTCAGTGTAAAAGGCAAACTTAAGATATCAATTAAAATTATCCATCGATCGGCAATCAACGATCAGCAACCATAATCCTCATCATCATCGCTGTCGATGGCCGCACGGCGTCTGTCGTACTTCACGGTGGATTTACTCTGCGGCATTTGGGCATTCACGCTCTCCAGGATGCTGACGAACTGGGCGTCGTCCAGCTTGCCACGCACTTGACCCATCTGCGCCATCCGAATGACCATGTTCTCGAACATCTGCGCCTTGTCCGGTTTGCTCACTTTCAGTGTGTTTACTGTGAGGGATCAGGAAACAGAGATAATAGGTAACTAACAATATTCAATGTTGTCACAAGAATTACTTGACGAACTGTAGCTTTACTTACGGCGGGCGCGTGCTTGTTGGTCAAGCACTTGGGACAGAATCGAGTGCTTCATTTCCTCCTGGGCGCGCATCTGCTCCTGCTGGGCCTGTTGTTTCTCGGCATCGTTGCCACCGCCGCCACCCTGTGTGTTCAATGGAAAGGTATATCAGTCACTAGATACCCATTCTCCCACAGCTGCGCCAACGCCAATGAACAACAACTACAAACACCATGAGTCATTCACTGCCTTGGAGCACTAGGTGAACCAGGCGAATGACATTTAGCCAAGTTCTCTGGTTAATTGCCCTGTGTCTCACATTGCAACTTCTCAATTTGTATTTTGTGTCTATTTTTGGCACTTGGCTAATCACGAATCCAGCGGCATATGATGAAAATCAATCACATTGTCCCTTTTATTTCTTACTTACAAATTGCGACTGCATTTGCGACATGCGCTGTGCGCGTAGTGCATCCAAATCTCCGTCCGACATATTTTAAGGTTCCTTTATTTATTTTATTAAGTTTTTGTATAAAAAGAAATAAACATGCACTCCAATTTCTCCGGCAGGCAGTGTAATACAATCGATAGTGCAGCAGACGTATCGAATATCGTGTGGCCAGCCATATACATATCGATTCATTTCTACGCTGCTTTGAGTATCGATAGTTACGCAGCTAATGAATAGATGAAAATCGATTAAATGCAAGCCATTCCCAATGATGTAAAGATGATATTGGCGGGAAAAGAAGAAGAAGAGCACAGAAGCAAACAAACAGCTGTTCGTACAAGTTGCTACTGAGAGAAAAACGTAAATTGTATTAAAGGAAGTGGTGGTATTGTTAAACAATTGCTGAAAATGACCTCGCCTTTGGAAAATCTTGAAACTCAGTTGGAAATGTTTATCGAGAACGTGCGGCAAATACGCATAATCGTCAGCGACTTTCAACCGCAGGGACAGAACGTACTCAATCAGAAAATGTAAGAAAAATTACAATTTAGTCTTTTGTTTATGCTAATAACAATTCTTAATGGCAAATGCAGCAACAGTTTGGTCACTGGACTTCAGGAAATTGACAAATTGCGACCACTAGTGCAGGATGTGTACGTCCCCTTTGAGGTTTTCTTCGACTACATCGACCAGGACAAGAATCCGCAACTGTACACAAAGGACTGTGTGGAGAAGGCGCTGGCGAAGAATGAGGAAGTGAAGGGCAAAATCGAAAGCTTGAAGAAGTTCAAGTCAAATCTGCTGCTGGAATTATACAAGACATTTCCCACCGAGATGAACAACTACCGAGCCTACAGAAAAGACTCGATCTAGGCAACAATTATAAAAGCAATGCACACATCGTAGATCACGCATAACGCTAGTTTTATAAGCCTCATTAATATATGTATTTTTTTAAGTGAAAATATATACATCTATGTACTTAGATAATTCAAATGGTTTCGAGTCCTTAATCGGATGTGGCTTTATCATATTTAGTGCTCATTTCTGCTCCTGCTAACTTCCGTAGAGTTCTACATCCTGAATATGTAAGCCTGAATTGGAGAGGGGGCTCCGGGTGTGGCAGGAACTGTGTTGTAATTTCAAAACATCCATTTGGCAAAATTTTTTCACAAGGCTCCAGTGGCGCAATTGGTTAGCGCACGGTACTTATAATCAGTAACTGTGTATGAGCAATGCCGGGGTTGTGAGTTCGAGCCTCACCTGGAGCAGCAGCAGCAATTTGTTGTGTTGCTTACTTTTTTTTTCTAAAATATATTTACCAATTTTTTTAAATTTCAAATTTGCACACGCATACAATTGCATGCAGTACGCGGGCAAATTGGTAAAACGAATAAATACGTTTTGCTTAAAATTGCTTGTGAGCAACAGTGTTGCCAGACAGTCAAAATATCATGAAGTCGGCCAGCTGTTTTTTGTTTTGGCAGCTTGTGTAATTAATATAGCTCAATATTTGTCATAAAATGCGCAGTGTTGTTGCTGTTTTAAAAACTGGTTTTAGTGGAATTACGCGTCCACCAACGATAAGACGGAATATCGGGAACTATGGATATCAACAGGCGCGTCATGTGTCACTTTCTTCCAAGATTGTTTGCTGGAACTGCCAGAAGCCTGGAAAGCAAATGATATGTGCGGATTGTGGAAGCCTTCAGGATGTGGACTATACAATTGCAAGTAACCAAAGCACAATATTAATGCAATGCAATATTAATATTTGTTATTGTAGAACTACTTTGATCTGATGGACTTCCCTACAACATTTTCGGTGCAGTCTCAAGAGCTGACGCAGCGATTTCGTCAGCTTCAAACACATGTGCACCCGGATAAATACAGCAACAAGTGAGTAATATTTTGCAAGGCGAAGCTCGACACTCATTATAATATCAAACAGAACCACACGGGAGCAGACAAATTCGGCGGATTGGAGTTCACTGATCAACAAGGCATACAAGACGTTATCAGCGCCCGTCGAGCGTGGTCAGTATATGTTACAGTTAGAGGGCGAACAGATGCCACAGGACAACAGTGCATTAAACACAACTTTTCTCATGGCCATGATGGAACGCAACGAGGAGGTGGAGGAGGCGGAAGATGGCGCCACCTTGGAAGAGCTAAATTCGATAATTGCCCAGGAGTTGGAGACAAATGCACAGCAGCTATCGGCACATTTCAAGGCAAACGACTTGACTGCTGTTAAGGCGACACTTGTGGAAATGAAATATCTGCATAGCATACAAAGCAGCATCAAAAAGAAACAACAACAACTGATGTCCCTTTGAGAAAATATGCAAATCGATTAGTTGATCGGTCATCGATATGTATCAGCAACGCAAAGTTGGCCGCCGCAGACAGTGGACGATGAAACAGCTGACAGCAGTCCGGTCAGAAGGCTTCCAGTGATGATCGATCAAAGAAATATTTGTGATTTCGAATAACAGTTGTGCTGGCACCTGCTGAATGTTTAGCGACTTAATTATTGTTGTAATAACTTGCGGTCGTAAAGTGCAAATGACAAACGTAATGAACAAACGAGCAAACAAGTTTTTTTCTCTTCTATTTCCCGAACCGAAGGGGTTTTCTTAGGAGCAACTAAGCTGGCCCAAAACGCAGATAAAAGTTCCCCGTTTCGTGCACCCTGCACCTGTGAAAATGAAAATGACAAATCATTGCTTGGTGATAGTATGATAATCGATGTACGAGTCAAGCGCCGTGCACCGGTCTGTCTCTCACACACGAACACACACGCACACGCACACACACACACACACACACACTCGCAGCTATCAGCTGTGACGTAAACATCCACAGACCCGCGTGCATACATATACAATTGTACTTTCGATAATATGTAGTATGGTATTTTTGCCAGATATTTGTAGTGCAAATTGAATTTAAATTGAAAACGCTTCTTGTTTCGCAATGCCAGTGCTATTTAGTACATTGAGCGAACTGCGCACAGCAGCAGACTAAAAGAAGACACACACTGGAACAGACTGGAAAATGCCGAGGATACTTTGCCTACTAGGAGCGTGCCTGGGAGTTCTCTCTCTAGCTACTCCCACTATTGCCGATGTGGATGGAACTGTCTCGCCCATCATTGGTGTCCTGGCACAGGAAGTGTATGACGACTCTAAAATTGCCATAGAGTATAATGCTACGAGTTACATTGCGGCGTCATATGTGAAATTTGTGGAGGGTGCGGGCGGCAGGGTGGTGCCCATTTGGTGAGTGCGAGATTGAGATTGAGATTGAGCAGCAGACACCTCCTGATAATTCATAATCACAGCTGGCGCCTTATCAAAGCGAACCCTAAATTATAGTAATGCCACTTTTGTTAAGATCTTATTTAATTTACTAACATTGCAATCGCGATAAGGCGGCCTTTGTCAGGAACATTTCAATTGTACTGGTCGTAATTTAATAAACGTATCCCCTCTCTTCCACCCTCTCTCTATAGGATCGGTCGTAATCAGAGCTACTATGAGAAGCTGTTGCAGAACATCAATGGGTGAGTTGCAAACGAACTAAAACTTATCTACATTTATTATAAATATCTATTCTCTCAGTGTACTGCTGCCTGGTGGTGGCACCTGGTTCAATGAGACCAATGGCTACGGCGATGCGGGCGAGCATCTGATCCGGATTGCCAAGCAGATCAACGATAATGGCACCTTCTTCCCGGTTTGGGGCACTTGCCTCGGCATGGAGTTGCTCGTTCTGAAAATGGCCAATGGAACCGAGACGCGCAGTGACTGCGGATCTTTGGGCCAAGCGCTGCCGCTGGAATTTAAGCCAAGTAAGATTAGCAGCGCAAACATCTGGAGTTATCACAGCTATTAAGGCTTAACATTTATTTTGTAGACTACAAACAGAGTCGCCTGTTTGCCAATGCAAGCGATGAGATTATATCAGCACTGACTAACGAGAATATAACCTACAACTATCATCGCTTTTGCTACACGGAGAAGAGCTTTGACGATCCACCAATAAACAACTCGTGGCGCATAATGTCACTGAACCACGATTTGCATGACTTTGAGTTCGTCTCCACGATTGAGCATCTGAAGTATCCGTTTTATGGCGTGCAATTTCATCCGGAGAAAGCGCTCTACGAGTTCGTTAGTGCCAAAGTTCCGCACAGTAACTCGGCGGTGAAGAGTTCCCAGTATTTTGCCGATTTCTTTATCAGCGAAGCGCGCAGGAATCCGCACATATTCCTCAATGCCACAGAACAGAAGAGATCGTTGATCTACAACTATAATCCAAAATACACATCGCTCATAGGCTCCGGTTACACTCAGTTATATCTCTTCAACTTTGACGCTGACGGCACTGGCTATGGCGACGACGATGATAGTCCCTATCCTCAGCCCTATCCGTATCCTCCAAGAGGCGATGGCGCTGCAACGCAGTCTATTGAACTTGCCACTGTTGCGGCTTGCGCTTTCGGTGCTTTCTACGCCACCAAGCAAAATTAAGAGTGACAAATCACAGTTTATTCAAAAATCTATTTTTTTTTTGTTTTTTTTTTTGTGTTTATAAATAACAGTTTTTTTTTTGTTTAATCTAATCTAATCGTGAATCTGTTTCTATATATATATAATAAAATACGGTTTTAAAAGCATGTGCCAATTCTGCTACCAACTAAATTCAAAGATGATCGCTACAAATTTAGTATAAAAAAATATGGCGAGAAATGGTGAATCCAATAAAAGTTTATTAATTAATAAAACAACAAGTGTTGGATCAATTAAAACAATTTCGGATTATATCCAGGTATTTGAAATTTATTTCTTTAAATTGTTATAACATTTATTTTAGTTGTTAATTTTAAATCATTGTTTCTAATTTTATGTTTGAATATTTATTGCTTTTAGTATAACTTTTTTTATGGTCAATATTATTTTAGTTGTTGCCATCAGAAGATTTACATTTAAGTGAACTCCTAAAAGTATGCAGCACATTCTGCAACTTCTGCAAAGTCTCTCGCTGTCATAGCTGCATAGTGTGTGTGTGTGAGTTCGTGTGTGTTTGTATATGTGTGTGTGCAAGTGCAGCTGATTGGCAGTTCAGTTTAACGGCACAAGTCTCGATGGCTGCACGCGCTAAATCGATGCAAATTCCCACGGTGGGAATACTTTGCATCGATATTGCCCACAAACTGAGTGAGATTTATCCAGATAAGGATCTGAATTACAGTTACATTCCCGCCTCTTATGTTAAGTACTTGGAATCGGCAGGTGCAATTGTGGTGCCAATTTGGTGAGTTGATTTCACGCTGATTGCATTAAGTGGTAAATGCTTGGAAATGATGTGAAAGATCAATGAAAAGCTTATTAAGAAAACGGAATTCGCTTGAAATAAAGAAATGTTAATGTGTGTATATATAAATTGTATATATTTATAAGTATATATAAAGTACATTAATTGCAAATGTTTGTAATAAACAGGATAATGACGAATAAGTTATATATGTATGTATATATATATATAGTCCCCATATACACCGACTGCAAGTGGGGACTGAATATATCTATATAAACAGTCCTTTTACAAACTAACTGTATATCGGGAACTGTATATATGTACTTAAGGAACTGTCATACATACATATGTACATATAAAGCGTCTATTTTCGATCATTAATGTTAATATTGTCCGAATGCACTTAGACAAGCCAACTGAATTTTGGAATGTCCCATTTAAAGTATTCAAAATCATCAGATCATCAGTATACAAAATGGCGGCGATAAAAAAAATTTATCGATAACAATTAGCCAGTGTAAACTAGCTTAATTCCATTATATAAGGCAAACTAGCAAAAATAGGGTATCAGATAGTTCATCACAGTATTTAAGTCAAATGCTTTCGCTTTTAATCGCAAAAAGAAAGCAATTAAATAAATGATTCTAAACAATTTTCATATTTATATGTGCTTGTGAGTTAATGCCAAAGCAAAAAACAAATTTGTTGACTACATATTGTATATTTTCTTGTTGTTGTTTATTTTTGGCCAATTGCATATTTAAATTCAAATACACGTACAGTCTCGATCATTTACTGAACGCAAGCTGCGAATAATTTATTGCGAATAATTATTAAAAATGCATGAAAAACTGTTTGAGGTGCCGGAGGATGGAAAGGGCAGGGTGATGAAAATGAAGCAGACGAAGGAACTGAAAATTCCGCACATTGGCGTCATGTGCATAGATATAGCACAATCGTTGGAAAACCATTTGGGGCCTGGATTTTGGCATAGTTATTTGCCGGTCTCGTACGTGAAACAGTTGGAATCGGTGGGCGCAATCGTCATACCCATTTGGTGAGTGAGTCGACTGTGAGTGACTGACCGATTGCATAAACAAGCGAAACAAGCAGCCAACATCACCTTGAAATTAGTTTTGAGAGAGGGCAACAGGGAAAACACGAATGCAGTTGGCCAAATGCCAAAAAAAAGAAAAACGAGTCGGATAGAAATTTCAATTGTTTGCAATTGTTATTGCAATTTATTTTCATTTTTGATATTGTAGGATCGGCCGTGATCGTGGCTATTATGAGGCCATACTGAGCCAGGTGAACGGTGTGCTCCTGCCCGGCGGTGCCGTCTGTCTGGACGAGGAGGAGGCCAAGTTGTTTCCAAACTTGACCAATGATTGTGTGGCCGCCGCTGGACACATTTACGAGCTGGTCATGGAGAGAAATGCGGCTGGCGAATACATTCCATTGTATGGCACCTGTCTGGGCTTTCAGCTGATCCTGATCAATGCGGCAACAACGAAGGAGGTGCGCACCAAGTGCGTCGAGTCGAAGTTCAAGGCATTGCCACTGCATTTGAGTAAGAACTATGACAAGTCAAAGCTGTTCGAGCAGCTGCCCGAGGAATTGGCCAAAGAGATGAGCAGTCAACCATTTGCCTGCCATCAGCATACGTATTGCATAACAGAAAGCAATCTGCATCTCTTCAAACTGGACGACGATTGGCACGTGTTGGCCACACAGACAGACGCCGAGGGAGGCAGTTTCATTACGCTCATCGAGCATCGCGAATTTCCGATCTTTGGCTCGCAGTTTCATCCGGAGAGAGCAGCCTTCGAGCAGCTCTTCGCCTGCCCGGACACCTGCCGTGAGGCGCACACATCCACCTGCATCGGGTTGGCCCAGTATTTTGCCAAGACCTTCGTCGACGCCTGTCGCCGCAACAGCAACAGCTTTGACAGCGTCGAGTCGATGTCTCGTCATCTGATCTGCAACTGGCAGCCCGTGTTTACCGGCAAGTTCCCCAAATCCCACTGGCTGCAGTGCTACATCTTCGACAAGCACGTGGATTATCCGGCGGAAACAAACTCACTTCTCTCAATTTAGTTTTGGCATTTTAGAGAGACGAAACCTATTAACTACTTTCTTTTAATAACCAACTTTGAAGAAAGTAGTGCCAATGAACAAATTTTCGTAATTACAATTGAAATTAAACGTAATCTAATTAAAAATAATTCAAAAGTCAACATAATATAATTAGCATAGACTATTTGATTGTGGAAATGTGATACTTAAAATGTTTTCAAAAATTTAAAAATATGTTAATAAATATCAAAAAATACTTACGCCTAAATATGAAATAAACATTTGTAACATAATGTTTTTTTTTTTTTTTAATTTTTTCCATTTAAAAAATATATATTCACATTTATTTTAAATTTTTTTTATGATAATAGTAATATTATGATAATTTTACAGTTGTCGAAAAATAGTTTGTTTGGCTTTTAAATTTCAATTGTAATTACTTTGAATTTTTATAAAATATTGGAAATCACTTTTTAATTTTAGACAAATTAAAAACTTAGAAAAAGTGTTCTATGTTTGAAGATTCTAATGAATTGTTTTTGGTTACTTTCAAAATTCTCTAATCAGACACTTGATAATAAACCGTAAGCTATACTTTCTAAATTTAAGTAAAAAATGTGCATACGAATATTTGAAATTAATAATTTTATCAAGCAATTTCAAAAATCTATAAAGGAACAAAAAATTCGTTGTGTCAAAATTCCAATTGCTGCTGTTAAAAAATTTCCATTCCCGGTAATTTTCCGCTCTGGCGCTTGTCACATGTAAATTTTCGTGTAACCTTTGGCTCCTGCAGGAGGCTCGTCGTACGTGTGTGTATGAGTGTGTGTGTGTGTGTGTGTGTATGTGAGGAAGTGAGGGAAGAGAGTGTGTTTATGTGTGAGTTTGTGTGTGTGTAATTAGCCCTCGTTCCTAGTGCGCATTTGTCTGGCGCGTGTTTTTCTGAAGCAAAACAGACAGACACACACACACACACACACGCACACACACACACACGCACACACACACACACACACCTTTATAGAAAATAATAATACAAATAATTGTCAGCCGTCTGTGGTTGTTGTTGCCGCTTTTACTTGGCCACGTTTTATTGTTGCTCCTTTGACTTGGCCATTATTGTTTTGGGCCAGGACGAGACGGCATTGTTGTGCAGAGTCAGACACGTAGTAAATATGTGAATGTGTGCTGCGGTCTTTTTATATTTCCTAATCTATGTGGAGACGAGTACTTGGGTAATTTTTGCGTATGACTGTGTCGCTGATAGCGTCGTCTAGCGGCAAGGACATGCTTGAATATCACTCATACGCCGCGTGCAACCAAAAGCGAACGTGGCATTTGACGCTTCATTTGCTGCGGTCAACTTGGAATAGTGTATGTGTGTGTGTGAGTGTAAGTGTGTGTGTGTGTGTCTGTGTGTGTGTGTGTGTGTGTGTGTGTGTGTATTAGGCACTGCTCATTTAACCCGTCTACTTATAGTCAGCTAAATTGCCGGTCTAAATGCCCTTGTGCCCATTTCACACATATGTACATACATACACTGGCGCACAAAAGTAAATGGTCACATGCGAGCGCATATATTACATTTTAAAATACACTCAAACTAAGCCGCCATGTGTGTGTGCAACACTTACCACAATAAACCTACACAGAAGTGTATATACATATGTGTGTGTGTGTGTGTGTATATATATATATACGCTCCTTTTTAATGACGTCATAGGCGCTCGCTGCAAAAATTGAGCACAGCCTGAAAACTGAAACTGAAACTGTGTCTGTGTGTGTGTGTGTGTGTCGGTGTGTCGCTTTCAACCTGCCCCCTTTTTGGCCCTTTCAGCTCTTTCAGCCCCAGCAGCTCTTAACCTAGTTGGCGTGCATTGAACCAGCCTCTCTCTCTGTCTCTTTTTAACACTTTACCTCTCTCTCTCTCTCTGTCTCGTTCTCTCTCTCTTCTACATTTTTGCGCAGCTGCGAGTCTCGGGCTGCAATTGCAATTGAAAGCTCGCAACGTTCAATGAACTGCCTGCAAGGACATTGCAGTCACTCACACACACACACAAACACACAGACACACACAGACCGGCTTTGCCCGGTTATGAAACAACAATAAAATTGTCAACCTCCACCCCCTGTCACAGTCTGTGGCGAGTAGACGTACAATTTGCGCCGCTTTGGCATTTAACTGCAGTTGAAGGATGCGACCCACTGTGACGACAGTGGGAGCAGGATGCTCCAAAGGATGCGACTGCTAACCTTTCTCGTTCGCTTTCCCAAGGCGACGAACCGTAAATTGGCAGCACCAACGAGTGGACATTGCCACTTGCCACTTGCCACTTGCCACATGCAACATTGAATCCGACGAATGTTCGCGAACCTTCGTCCAATATTCGCTTTTATTTTTGTTGTTGCCTACTTTTGAGCGGAGACTCTTATGACCAATTATGTTGGGTTGACATACTGAGACTTGAGCTTAAAATAAAGTTGACCTTAAGTGGCATAAACTTATGTGTCTGACTGTATGTGTGGCGTCATCAGCTTTGCCCCGGGAAGGTCACAGAACAAAGCAAAATTATTTGTAAAACAAAACAGACACCGCTCGACCTACAAATAGGTATACTTAGCATATTTAGGTTAAGCCCATCTCAGTGAGATTCAATGCTGGCTTAGGTGTTCGTACCCTCGTCCTTAATGGGCCATATCCTGCACATTAATCAGTGGCATTCTGTGAAAATGAGTTTTGGGTCAAGTGTGTCTCATGTGACTCGAGCTTGACCTTTTTTTTCGTTTCACAGTTGCAGTTAGCGATGCGTGTTGACAAAAATATTACATTTAAATTTAGATTGAAACCAACACATCGTAATATGAGCATATATATTATCTTGGAAATCAGTAAGTTCGATCTTAATTAGTTATGTCCAAAAGTATAAAACATGTTGCCTAATTAACTAATTTTCTCCATCAAATATTGGCAACATATTTAGATTTACTAATTTGCAGACTTTTGTAGTTTGTTAGTTCAATAGTTTCTTAATTTTGCATCACTCAAAAAATGAAAGTGAGACTTAAATAGTTAACGAATTATAGAAATATATCTTAAATCCCATTCAAAATCATTCTGTTGTTTAATAAAATCTCATTTCTCTACATCGACCTAACTTCGTTATTAATTATTCGATATTAATATCCATCCCCAGTTGTAGACAAAACGTTGTTTATCCATGTGCCATGTTGTCGCATCCTTTTGGCCTTCCTTTGTTACTTGGTTACACTGTTACTTGGCGCCACTCGAAATTGTTGCAATTGTTAGCGAGCTTTTATGTTTTTCACAAGGTTGTGACGCCCTCAGATTTTCGCATTCAAATTAGTTGCATGCACTATTTATAGGCAACATGCGATGCACAAAACACTGAAAGCAGTGAGGGGGAAGGAGAAAGGGCAGGAGAAAGAGGAGAAGGGGAAGGAGGAGGAGGAGGACATTTGGCCATTTGCTTTGTGTATTATGCAAGCCACGCGATGGCCGCGAGCCGCCAAAGCGTCGCCTTTTGTTTCGGTGTTTATTAATACAAAATCCAAAGTCCACCATGTGCCAAAGGATGCGGCACAAGGAGGTGTAAATGCGGTACATCTAAGGCATGTATAAATAAACCATTCACCGCCAAATGTGGCACATAATCAAGGCAGCTGCGTCACACATAGATTTATTGAATTATTTGAGATACACATGACGTATACGCAACGTGTGACAAAGTCGCAACAATTATTAATGCGATGCTGCTGTCTGTGGCTTTTGAGCAACCAGCTCGTAAATTGTTTAATTTCACTACAACCTGCTCTGCTCTTCTCCCTTCTCCCTCCTCCCTCCCTCGTTTCCCCCTTTAGGTTGTGAGGCTGCAAATGTTTCAAGAATGAATTGCACAAGGATGCGTTGCAGTCTGTCGACAAACGTCAACGTTGCCGACCCACGAAGCTGACAGCCCTGACCCAGTTAGCATTCGTATGTTTCCGCCGCTACACACACATACACACACACACATATATATATATATATTTGTACATATATCTATATTCAGTCAGATAGCGACGTCACAATTGAACCTTCAGCTTTTGAGCGTTGTGGTCAACTCAATAAACCTGCCGTGTGGCTGCGTTTTTAAAAGCCGCCTTAACAACAAAATATTACACCCCGCTTTTCCAACCCCCCTCTCTTCCTGCCTCCCTCTGTTTGCTGCTTGCTCACTGCGTATACGCAACAAACTTATTATCGAGTTTGTAAATCAATTTGAAGTCGCTGACAATTTGCTGTCAATTGAAATCGTGCTATTTTGAACTTTTTTTTTGCCGAGCAAATATCCTTGCACTTTAGCTAATTGAAGTTGTGCGTCATCGTTTAACTCCTTAAAGTAGTCGACAGCTCAGTGGCGCGAAGAAACTTAGATACATATGTATATTTAAATTCAGAATCAAATTTTAATTTCCTTATAAACAAATTTGATTGTCTTAAGAATCGAGGAAATATTTTAACAAATAATTAAATAATATATTATTTGTATAATATTAAGTTTATATTTGTGAAAATATACATCTATGTATAGTGATAAATGTGGATTTTTGATGTCCTTTTAATTCAATATATGATTTTATTTAAATTAAATTTATTTAAATTTAAATTAAATATTTAAATTAAATGAAAAGGATTTTTTACACTATTTGTAATTATACAAAAATAGAAATATATATATTTTTCTTTCATCTGACTACCTGTCATAAATACATATTTGGCGATAAAAGCATCTCCAACTGCCTGACAGTTTTCTAATTACAAATATCGCCGTGAAGACCTTGACTCTCCTTTTGCCTGAGAATCCCCTCGACGATGACCAGTTGACAGGATGTGTGATGATGATGTCCTTGGCAGCCGTGTGAGCAACGAAAATCCAGTTAGTTTTGGTGGTTGCCTCTTGTGTGGTTTCCCGTGGGTTCCGTCAACGTCAACACGTCAACACGGCGAACGAGGTCGAGGTCGTTTGCTGGATGCTTCCGGCCAATTATGAATGAAATCCTTTAAGGACAACGACGCCAAAACAGGAGCAGCGACACAATTATGTTCGTCATCATGGGATACAGACAGAATGTGGGTGACTGGGTGACTGGGTGAGTAGGTGACTGGGTGGTTGGGTGGTTGGGTGAGCGGTTGAGTTGCCCGGCGTTGTCCGGTGCGTTGAAGGACGCCAGACAAAGGATGCGCGCGCTTCTCGTCTGACGTATGACCCGATCAAGGATGCAAGGATGCAACAAACTCGACCAGCATTTGGTACGTCATCGACAAGACGCTGCGTTGTCCTCCAGTTGAAGCGTTAACCTTCGCCCGGCTGCGTTTTGTGAATGAATTGAATGTGCAGCTCCTGGATGAGTTGAGGGTTAGCTGCTCCTGCTGTTCCCCCTCTCCAACTCTCCAGGTTGCCTTCTTCTGTCTTGATCTCTCTCTCTCTTCTCTCGGTTAAAAGGGCTACAATTAATTAGCAAGGTCCCTGGTTCTGTCCCTAATCGTGTAATTGTAGCTTATGTGACTCCAGTTCTCTTTTCCTTTCACCTTTTTCATCCCTTTTTCCACTCCTTCTCTCTCTGTCTGTGAGTGCAAACGAGTTTTGTCACTTAACGTTTTCGTTGCCTACTTTTAGGCGCTGACCTCTCGTCATGTTCAAGTCACGTAGAGTCCCAGCTAATGTGGTCGCAATGCGCATTATGTTTTGGACCCTTCGACATGCTGAATAATGCCAGTTCATGCATTCGAAATAAGAAACATGTTATACTAGATACTAGTTGAAGGTCACCGACTAGAAGATACTCTTTACTTGAGTCACTAATAAGAAAAAAATAAGAAAACGCACATAGAATTATGTAAACTGAGATTTAAAAGATTGCGATTAGTTGTGATGGACTAGGTGATACCCTCTACTCAAGAATGAAATTTGAGTGACAATAGGAAAAAAGCAGACGTAGCAGTTTCATTTAATAGAGTATGAATAACAACTAATACACTACAAAATATCTTAGGATGAGAATGAAAATATAGGTTAAAAGTGATCAACTAGAAGATATCCTTTACTAGAATTACTTTACTTTATTAGCTAAATAAGCCAAAATTTGTGTCGGAATCTTATCGAATTCTTTGCCAAGAAAAAACTTTTAGTTTCATTTATTTTGCTTTATTAAAAATAATTTCAATTAATTCTTTAATTCTTTTCAATGTTTTACATTTTTGTTGATATTCTAAGGCTCCAATAGTGCAATACACGACGGCGAATGGCACTGTTTAAATTGCGCTACAAAAAGTATGGCAACAAGTACTAGAAGTGGTTTAAACTGCATGATTGGATTGGATTGAACTTTGGAATACAAGTATCTCTCAGTTCCCAAGTTGAGCTCTTTTATAGTCAAAAGTTGTTCAACTTTTGGTATGCCTAGCTAATTAATTAGTTGTAGTATTTATATTCACTTGGGAAATCGATTCTTTATACTTGCTTACATAGTCAAATATTTGTGTATATTATAAGTATGTTATTCAACTGATATTAATAATACGCCCCGTTTCGCCTGTTCTGGTGAATTTCCTTTCACTTTATTATTATTAATAGTATTATTATATAATTATGCGTTTATATTTATCTTCCATCTTTCACTCGTCTCTCCCTTTAGCCGTTGCCCTGAGCATTGACTATTTTTGTACTTTTTCCTTTCTCTTCTTTTCTTAGCCAGTTTGGCTGCATTGCAAATATTGGTCCTAAACGAAGACATTTTGTTTTGCGTATTGACTTCACTTACCGACACATTGTGCATATTTTATGAGCTGTCAGTAACACGGCGGAGGGATAAAGGGAAGCAATGGCCAATGGGGCGCATGTAACACTGGCATAATTTATTATTTACTTAAATACTTAGCTCATGTCATTCTCTTGAGTTGGATTTGTGGACTGCAGGTTCTGTTGCCACGTTTATCACACACACTTCTGTCTTGTATTTGGGTCAAAGTACGAATTAGCATGCAAGTTGGGTGATTTGTTCGTTTAACGTGACGTATACGTAACATTGCTTACCGTAGATATTCTTAGCTCTACATTGTCTCCCTGTCGTGTGGCTTGAAGTGGCTTCAATTTGAGGCAATAAGCGAAGATTTGATGCTCGCGTGGCAGCCAAAAATAGCAGCGAACACTCGAAATATTTATTAAATGTCAGACTCACAAAAAAAACTCAGACCCTCTCGCTGTCTGTCTTTATTCCCGTGAAATATGCAGCAATATTTTTAAAATGAAATTACAAGCGAGTGCCATTAAAAGCAACGGAAGCAGCCGTAAAGATAACAAGAATGAGAAGACGTAATAAAAAAATGCCTTAAAAAAAGAAAAAAGGCACAGACAGAGTATGATAAAGGCAAACAATGTAGTACTCACAAATATTGACTTACTCGTTCAGGTAAGGGGCAACAAAACAAACTTATAAACACATGAACATATCATTCATTCGTAATGACACCGGAAATATTCCAACTGGGTACAAGCAAAAGTCATCAGAGAATGCGCCGACTTTAACTTTTTTTATCTTTTCTTTTTTTGTGCCTTGGTTATGGGCAAAAGAAGATTAATTATTGTGCTGTACTTTTTGCCTTTTTTTTTTGCCTTCTTTTGGTTGCCTCGGCGCGTGAAACAAATTAACGCGGCCTGCATCATAAAAATGCCTTTCGCCGGGTGTCGAGAGTTGTCAGTTCGGCTCTGGGCTCTCGGCTCCATTAGCTGAAAGTAGACCCCTCGGCATCGTTTCGAATTTGCACAAAAATATCCAAAAATTAGTCGTTTATTAATAACCAAAAGTTTCACTTTGGTTTCATCACATGATATGGGACTTTTACACGAAACTGTCAAGCGACAACGAAGCTTAAATATAAATAGACAAATTGCCAAAAATAGAAACAAAAAATAACAAAATGAAGAGCAGTGGAAAACTTAATTAAATGTTGTGGCAGTTGTAGCCAAGGCAAACACAAATTAAAAGGCAACAGGAGAAGAGAGAAAAGAGAATGGATAGGGAGTAAAGAGGGAGAAGGAAAGCAAACTTGAAGTCGCGGAGTCTCGAGTTTTTGTCTTGAGGCGAAAACTGACTACGTGACTGCGGTTGCCTTTTGCAAAATATTATACACAATTGTTATTTTCCATTCGAGTGATTTGCCAACGAGGCAACGGGTCGTATGCGCAACAGAGGCAAGGGCTATAAAAATAAGAATCACACATACGACTAGTTGCCGGGCAACATTCGGATGCTCACATTTGTCGTCTGTCGTCGTCGGTTGAGGTCCATAAACTGTCAACGGGAATTAGGTCAACGATAACTATTTTTAGTCCCCCCCTCAATAGACACATCCTCAGGCGAATAGAATATAAGCATACAAATTGGCACATTTGAAGTCTGCTTGTCATTGGCTTTTCGACTTTCGATCTTTGGGCTCTGTCTTGACGTATTCCATCAACTATTTGTCTCCGACTTGATGGGACTATGAGGACATTTGATTGCCCGTCTGACTCGCTAATTTGTGTTGTTGAAATGCAGATTAAGTATACGCAATGTGACCAAGTGAATTGTCGTTCGTGTTTGGGACAAAGAACTATACATCGTGACAATAAGCTCAGTGTTTTGTCATATTTATGAGCTAATTATTTCCAAATCAATTCGTCGGCTTATTCGGTTGGATTAATGTTAATCAAATCAGGACCCCAGACGTCTACGACAGGCCTCTCTGCACTTGTTATAAATTCAATGCAAGCTTTTCAAATTTCATAAATTTCCATACAAATTTTTGTTGGCATTTGCCTGGCAACAACATCCATCCATATCGATATCCATCAGCGACGAAATATATAAAAAATAGACTGCGAAAAAAAGAAACACAGCAAAATTAATGGCTTTTCAATCGGTGACCTACTTTTTGATGGCTCTCGTCTGCTCTTCCCCTCCCTCCGCTCAGCCAGCCAATTTTGTTAGCCGGGTATAAGCAACAAATAATCAGGCAGAGATTGAGTATTGAGATTGTAGCACAGTGCGTATACGCAATGTAATAGAGTGCGTATACGCCATGTGAAACAGATGATTCGAACCAAATCAATAGACTTGTAATTAGCCTTGATTCATTCTAATTGCCATCGTAGCTATATTTGGCAACTTTTCCGACCATTTCCGAATGGGGTCAGTCATCATTAGGCATTATAACAAGTTCGGGAATTTATATATTTAGATTTTTATGTGGAAAATAAAGATAACGAACGCATAACGAATATTTCTGGTGTAAATTATTTCATTTATTGAACTGGCTTTTGTGTGAGAAATTCGTCGTAAATCTTCAGTTAATCGGAAGAGTGTTACGAGTTTATTTGGTAAATAGTTAACTTACGATTAAGTATATATTGTATATAGGTATGTTATGTTAATGTCTCATATTAATCAGCTGTATATAATCAATTGTATTGCTTATTTGCATATTTGCTTATTTTTCATTTGTATTGTATGCACGATATTTGTAGATGCTGGATCTGTAAACGAGACTATTTGTATATGTGGTATATATAGTATATTCGTTATAAGTATAATCAGTTTGGAATTTCAATATTTGGCTATCTCATTATCATTTCCGTATATCATTTACTATTTGAAGCCCTACGACTGGAGTGCTGTGCGAATTAATTGAATAAAAAATGTACCAAGTGAATCTTAACAAAAATGTAGTATTATAAACATAGTTTGAAGTTGACTTAAACTAACTATATATATTAATAGAACTTTGATCCCGTTACAGCAAATGAATCGAGTACGTATTTGGAACGAGTGTTCCTAAGTAATTAAAAGTATTTAAGAATATATTTAATTTTTGTTTACGAATTTTGATCTATTCTTGGGATAAAGGCACGAATGTACAATAATATATTATTTATAAGTATTATTTATAATTACTCAAGTTATAAGCTATACCAATTTTTTTGAACTTTAATTCAATACAAACATCTGTGTTTTTTTTTTTCACTTTTTCAAACTTCTCTTGACAGTCTTTTGTTTATGGATGCTGAACCGAAAAGCGCCGTGTGGAATTGTTATATATCTTTAATCTCTAGGTGCTTAAGTCTTGGAAACTTACTTAACATTTTCTCTACATGCTTGAAATGAGTTTGAATTTGCATTTATTTTTTTATTTTGGCGTGGATATGAAAAGATTATTGTATCACAGATTTCGAAATGAATATTGTGATGTGATGGCTAACTTTTTATGGGAAAAAAGCTACTCGTATAATGTTATATGTAATATGTCTTAAGTAAATCTAGGTTTAGCTGAACTATCAAACTGCTAGAGCGATGCTACATGAGTCTGTGCGGATTATGTGTAGCAAGGCTACAAAATGGTTTTGAATTTCAAGTAAAAAAATATTTGTTTAAAAAAAGATTTAGTTTAAAAACAAATTAAATTAATTTTGATTAGAAAATATTTTAATTTAAAAAGAAAGTTGTTCTAAATTAAAACTTAAAAAATATTTCTTTAAAAAAAGTTTAGTTTGAAAAAACAAATTAAAAAATTATTAAATTAAATGACATTATAAAATATTTTAATTTTAAAAGAAACTAAGCAAAGTTCAAAAAATGTAAATTAAATAATAAATAAATAATAATAATAAAAGCACTATTGAGTTGAGCTCTAGTTCTAGAATATTTTGGAGGCTTGTAGCCTTGTTGTGGAGTGTGGAGAGTAGAGTGTGGAGTGTGGAGTGTGGAGTGTTGGGTCCAATCCCGTCTAGCGTCTGGCGTATTGACAGCAAACGGAGCTGCGGGGAACGCGTTGAGTCGGCAGACCGGACATGCCCTTAAGATATGTATAGGAGACGGGCTGACGTAGAATGCGCTGTGGTGGCGGCTTTGACTTGCTCTTTGTTGTTGTTGTCGCTGTTGTTGTTGTTGTGCTGGAGGTCGCTGAAGAGCAGGTCGATGTGGAGCAGGCGCTGGAGCTGCTGGTTGATTTGGAGGCCAATCGGTGTGGACGTCGCTGATGATGCAGCTCGACCGTCGATGCCGATTTCAGTGCCGATTTCAATGGCAACGAGGCGCCAGTTGCCTGGTTAAGTGCTGCTGCTAAGGGCGGTGCTGGGGGTGGTGGTGAGGGGCCGCTGCAGGAGAGCGAGCGGGAGGTCAGCGAGAGACTCTCGAAGGCGCGTCGCAGCGATGAAGTCGACCGGCGATGCAATCGGCAGAAGCTCGTGCGAGTCAACGATTTACGTTTGCCAAGTTGCGATTGTTGTTGTTGTTGTTGCTGCTGCTGCTGCTGCTGCTTCTCCTCCAGCTGCTGCTCCTCGATGTCAATGGTGCTGCTCGTTTCACTCGAGGCACACGACATTAGATCCAGACGCGCCGTCGCTGCCAAGCCACGACCCGCTGCCATCGACGATGAATACGAGTCGGTCGATGAACTATTTGCATCCTCCTCCAGCGATGCCGCTGCTGCTGCTGCTGTTGTTCTGCAGCTGCCCTGCCCTGCCTCAACTAGGTCATCGCTTGACCTCAGGCCAAAGCGTCGACTGAGCTGCTGAAAGAATCCCATATTGCGTTCATAGCGAGGCGTTGGCGAGATGCTCAAACTGCTGCTGGGCGAGTGGCCGCCGCCGCCGCCGCTCGATGCTCTCGGCTCCAGTTCGAGCAGCCATTTGTTGGTGCAACTTGCAGTTGCATTTATGTTGTTGTTGTTGCCATTGTCACTGTGCGGCAGTTCGTCCGCAAAGCAGACATGAGGTGTGCCCATTTTGATATCCGTTTCCTGTCTTGCTGCTCACTTCAGTTCCGCCTTTGTTGTTACCGGTCTTTGTCTCACTCACTCACACTCCCACTCACACTCACACTCACTCACTCTCGTTGTGGTGTAGTAGTTTCTGATTTTGTCGAGCGCTTCGTGTGTGTACACAGACGTTGTCCTTTCGCGTTTGAGTCGGCAAATTGAACGCCGATTCCTTTTATAGACTCACGCAGCCGGCTGCAAAGCGGCAGCTGCTGCTCTCTCTCAGACAGAGAGAGAGAGAGAGAGCGAGAGAGAACGACACAGCGAGAGAGCGAGGGAGGTAGAGTGAGACAGTCGGCATATCCTTTTTCTTTGTTGCTCAAATGTTTTTTTTTGTTTTTTGGCGTTGGCCTAATAACAAAACAGGATATTGCGATATTGTGTAGCATTTGTTTACCTGTTTCGTTACTACATACTACTTCCACTGTTGACATTTCTGAACGCCAGGTGGCGTTTTATTTGCACAACTCGCCTGTGGGCTGTCGTTTAATTGCTTTCAACCGCAATTGCAAAACGATTGCAATTCGATTTGTTTCCATTGCCATTTCCATTTCCTCTTTTCCCATTTCCTCTTTACCAATTTCTTTAGTATCTCTGCATCCTTATTACATTTTGTGTTCTAAAAATACAACTTTTGATAAGCCTTTTCTATTTCTTATGCTCGACTGGCTTTTCTAATACGCAGTTGTCCTTTGAGTTGGACTTTGATAAGGCTAAAAAAAATTCATAAGCCGCAATTAAGTCGGTCAAAAATAGATGTCGCTTATTGTTTTTAGCCATGTTGTTGTGCTCTTTATTTAATTACGCACAAAATTGATTTTAATGCGCTATAAATAAAACAACCGACTGCCAATTTTATGCCTCGCTGATGGCTGGCTTAATAGTTGGGGGGTCAGCAGAGGGAGGGGAGGACTTTTGAATGCCCCCAATGTTGGAAGATTTAATGATGTCTGTTGTCTCCTTAATGCCGCGTTTAGAGCGTGGGCATTGGTTGTTCCTGTCGTGTTGTTTATCCTCCAATTAAAGCCGTAATTGTTGACTCCTGACGCCAGGCCATTAACGGCTTTGTCAATTAACAACCAGAGCTCTAAAATTCTAAAACGTCTGGCAAACAACGCGTTTCGTTTTTAACTAAAAGTTCCGTGTCGTTAAATACTCACACTGATGACGTAAATCCAAAGTGTAAATCGTGTTTAAAATTGAGGCAACGACTGGTCGATCAATCGGCAATAATACCGATATACATACAGATTTTCACTATTTTATTTCAATCAGATCGACTTCCAACTTTCATAGCTCTGCCAAAACTGAACCGATTTCCAAGCGGATTACTTTTTTAATCATAGTTTGGCCTTTAAATTCAATCTGCTTTCCAATTTTTTTTATTTTGTTCAACTAATTTTTTGCCTTCAAAATGTCAATGGAAAAAGTTAACAGTGCTGGAAAAATAAATTTTTTCACATAAATAACTTTTAATGCCGAATGAAATAAGAGCTCAAAATATGATAAAATTGACATTCCGCAAGAAAATCGGTTTAGTTTTGACAAAGCTGTGACATTTTGAAGTTTTTGAAAAAGTGTCAAGGGGTCGTGTCAAGGGGCAGGTTTAGAAAAAGGATGCAGTGTTTCAAGAAAAGACTTGAAAAGACTGTAAAATTGCATACTTTCTTTTGAAAGCTAATTTATAAAATTATAGCATATGGTAATCATTTTAAACATTTCACAGGAATCATATCATTAGCTAGATTAGAGTTCTTGAAAAAACCTAAAAGTTTTTGTATAACTAGCAGTTAGCTATTAAAAAGCTGAATAATCTCCCAGCAATTCCATAAATTTCATAAGAATCAAATTATTAACACTTGAATGAGCGTGAAAACAATTTTATTGTGGCAAATCCAATTCTAACAAACTTAAAAAGAAGTCAATTGAATTTAACTTTATTATAGCTAGATTATCCTCTAAGATTTCTGTGAATTTTCCTAAGAATTGACCCACAAATGCCAACGAAGTTTTCCAGGAATTCTCCTTAGAACAAAAGACGAAATTTCGGTGTTTTGAGGTTTTTACTTTTAATGTTTCTAAAATGTTTAATAAATATTATTGATTAAATTAGAGAAGATTAAAATTTCTGCTGTATTAGTTTTAGAAAATGTAGAGCAACCTTTAGCAAATATTCGAATAGGCTTCAAGGATCGGGAGGAATTTGTTATATCCACAAAATTGTAATCAGTTGCATTTGCATTAAGCGGATTTGCGAGCACTTATGTTGCATGTGGCATGTGGCATGTGGCAAGCAGCTGGCGATTAACGTCATCGTCATCGTCGTTCTTAGCACCCAGTGCGATTACTCGTATTCGAATTCGCACTGCAGACATGATATCCTATGGTATGTGAAAACTATAAGGTCGAGTCCTTCACCAACTTGAAATTGAGGACTTTGCCTACATCATCAGGCGCAACATTCAAACGCACACACACACACACACACACACTTACAGTTGCAAGTTAAACTGTTCCCTGGGTACAGTTGAGGTTGAGCACACACAGCACGTGCAACTTGTGGCAAGGCGCAGGCGCATGCCCCATCAAACTAAGCCGCAGCCCAGAAAAGCTTTTAACGTGTCCTTTAAACGACGTCGAAGCTTTGCCATCACACACAAAAAAGCCGTTAAATGAGCAAACAGTTCATTGAAGAACAAATTAAGTTAATAATAAAAAAGGAGATTTCGTTTTGATTTTCTTTTCAATTTGTATTTATTCGTATTGACATCTAGACTTAGGGCTTAAGATTATATGCTCTAAAAATATATAGGGTATTTATTTTCGCTTAGTTTCTAAACATTTTTGCTATATTTTGTGTTATAGATAAAAAAGTGTTTTGTGTGTTTTTTTCTTGGAATGGAAATAAGCAAACATTTGTGGCGACTAAAGTTTGGGATTATTAAGTATAACATCATAATATATTCTTTGTTTTTGTGTCTTGTGTCTTGTACAATTTTGATTATTTTTTGAAGTGTGTTTTCTCTGTGGTAATAAATTCGTAATTTTGTCTAGTCAAGTGCCCATTGAAATAAGTGCAAAGTATAGTTTTAAAATGGCAAATATTTCGAAATCTTTTGGTTTTTGATTTTTCCGTTATTTTCATTGTTTATTTGTTATTTTTAGCGAGCCTAGCTCCAGAAATTGAGTCAAATATTTGTTTAAAACTACTTGGGGAGATATGTTGTGTTAAGTTAAAGGGTGGTAGGAATGCTAAACGTAGTTTAACTAAATTTTAGCTACTATTAACTAAAAGTCCTTGTCGAAGCACACGACATAAAGCTAGATAAAGATAGAAACGAGTTTTAAAGTTGTACTTAGATTACTTCGATTTCTCGACTAACATTGACACATTTATAAAATATGTATGTTGTTTTTTGTTGTTGTTGTGTGTTTTCTCTTCAATTCTCTAGCTCTAGCTCTAGCTCTTCTCCTGTTTCTCTCTATATATATGTATATATGTTCTTCTTTTTAGGCACTACATCACTTTACTTTTCACTATAAACTACCCAGTAACCCAATAATTGGCATTGGCCGAATTCTGATCCATTGTCCTCGCCGTGTCTCCTGACTTTCTCCCTTCCCCGCTCGCGCCTAATACATGTGGTGCATGGTGTAGGGACAACATACGGCGTAGCTGGGCACCCGTGAATAAAGTCCGGACATGCCCTTCATGTAGACATATTGAACTGGAGGTCGCAGAATGCTCTGCTGTTTTTTATCCTTTTTGGCTGACTTTGAGGAGCGACTGTTGCTGCTGCTGCTGCTGCTGCTGCTGTTGCTGCTGTTGTTGCTGCTGCTGTTGCTGCTGCTGTTGCTGTTGCTGTTGCTGCAACTGCTGCTGCTGCTGTTGCTGTTGCTGTTTTGACTTCGGTTGCTGTTGCTGTTGCTGCCGCTGTTGTTGCTGTTGTGTGCGGTCAGTGATTTCTTGGTCATCGGCGTCTTGAGCTGCCTCAGCGGAGTGTTGCTGCAGGACAAGGAGCGCAGCGAGGCAGTTGCCGTTGTTGCCGCCGATGCGGAGAAATGTTGCAAGATGCGGCTGACCGACGAGGAGATGGAGATGCGACTCGGATGCAGTCCGGTCTTAACGGAAGTTCCCGTTGCCGATGCCGAACGTGGCTGTGTCTCATTGTGTGGCTTCAGATTCTCATTCTCATCCTCCTGCTCTTCCTCCTCCTCGTCGACGCTGCTGCTGCTGCTGTCGTCGTAGTGCGGATGCAGTTGCTCCATGGCACTGCCAGGTCGTTGATAGACAGTCTCCACATAAATGTGCGCACTGTTGTCATAGAACTCCATTCCCGGCGAATACGAAGCCGACGATGTGTTCTCCAAATCCAAACTGGAGCCGCCGTGTAAAACCTCCTCGAGTCTCGATGCGCGTTCATAGCTCAGACTAAACGAATCCGTGGAGGAGCTGCGTATGTCATCCTGGCTGCTGTAGACCGTATCATTCTGGTGATGATGATGCTGGAAGTGTCGGCCCAGATGCCTGCTGAGCAACTGCAGCAAACTGCGAGATCTCGACAATTTCTGGCCACGTTGTCGCTGCTTCGAGGGCTTCGATTGCTTCGATTGCTTCGATTGCTTCTCGCCCAGATCCAGGGAGGAGTTGGTCATGGAGCTGCCGCTGGAGCTCGACTTGGAGCAATTGTTGGGCGTTAGCGTATCCATGGTCACGATTTGAAATTATTTTATTTTCTTATTATTATTATCAATGACACTTTTCAATAGAGTTCTTTGAGTTTCTTTGGCACTTGGAACTTGGGGAATAAGTTGAGCGCGTGTCGCGATGTCTTGGCACTGACTGTTGTGCCAGGCGATTGTGTTGCGACTTTTATAGTTGCACTCAATGTCGAGCGCTTCGCGTTTAACCTTCGTGCGTGTGCGACGGACCACGACGAACCCTTCGTCCCGTCCGTCGAGGACGACGTCTGTCTGCCAGCGAACTTGAGATTGCCGAGCAATTTGAGTCGACAGTGCCGCAGCAGCTGTTGTGGCAGCCACAACGTGAGCAGGAATTCCACGCTGCTTTCCAACAGCATTTTCCACACCCTTAGTTGGTTTCATTTGACGAGTGCCTCACTGAGAATCAACCTGTTGCCCCAGTTGCCCCATTGAAAACTGTGTGTGTTGTGTGTGTTTTTCCTTTCATTCCTTATTTCAACGTGACTCTTGCTGCCTGTTGTTGCCCCTGCCAACTGCCAACTGCCAACTGCCAACTACCAACTGGCAACCTGTCAAACAATGAGGCACAAGAAAACCAAACGACGATGTTGCACTTTTTAGTTTTGAACCCTTTTTAACCCGTTGCCGTTGCCATTGCTTCGTGACTGGGAACGTGACTCTTGCACGTCATACACAACATTTCCATGGAACACTTTCCGAGACGCTTTTCTCAGCAGGCCTAAGTTTAGCCCTTTATTGGCAGCAAATCTTGGCCAAAACTTTCCACTTCTGGCACTGCTCCGGCTGCCGTTGCTCACGTGAAATGCCTGCCTGCAACTTTGCCACTTGCCACTTGCCACTTGCCACTTGCTGCAGTTTAGTTTTGGTCCTTGATAAATTAACTGCCAGCTCCTTTTATTAACTGCAATTGCTTGTGGTTGATGGCCACAGATAGTTGGCCAGAATAGTGAACTGACTGAGGTACTATAAATAATTGTCGCTGGCCAGAGTTTAAATTTCAGCTGGCTGCTCAAGTTGTACAAAAATCTATAGGATACTCAAGTGAACCTGGCCAAGGCAGAAATAAAGAAGGCTAAGGTAGCTTTTTTTTGGGGATCAACTTTGGCTGGGTCACAGAAATTCTTAGACTGTCTTTGTTTGATTCTAAAGATTATTTTTCAGTCAACAGCTTTTGCTTCTTGTAACTTCTCCTGCTCCTGGAGCTGTTACTTTATTCAAGAGCTGCCTACTTAAAATATCTAGCAAGTATAAACTTTAGTTTTGTATTAACCTTTTATTTTCTTGGCTCTAGGGTTTTTCTAGCTCTGCCTTCAATTTTAAAGTTTTTCTGTTGTAGGAATCTTTGTTTTCCTTCAGTCTGTTGCTTGAGACTTTTTCATTTGGCTCTAAAACTTTTCTTAAGATTATTCTGATAAATTCTCTACTTACCTCATTTTAGTATTTTCCATTCCAGCTGAAAACTCCATCATTGGAGTGCTTCAGGCCTTTGTCCTACAGTTTAATTTTTTTAGCTTTTGTCTATATGTAGATCTTCACTTCTCTCCTTCTTCTTAAGTCAGGACTCCAGAACTCCATGTTCAGTCGACAGCTTCAGCGTCAAATAGTTTAAAACTAACAATTTAAATTTAACTATCACTTTTTTCTTAACTACCTATTTCTAGATAAGACTCATAACTCCCTTAGGGGATTTGCTCATTTGTTCAACTAGCTGTTCTATTTGAAACTATTCTTGGAAAACGTTCTTCACTTAGAGCTTCACTTTATATTCATCTTTCTACTTCTCTCTTTTATTTTTGAAATGGGATCTATTCTCAGGCTAACTGTATTAACAATTTCCCCTAAGTGCTCTTCTTTTTAACTACTTTCTCCATAGTCCACTATGAGATATTCTTGTTCTTGATGCCATTACTATGTCCAGCTTCGTTGAAGCTTTCCCTCCATCCAATTTCAAATAGAGCTTACCTATATTTTGTGGAAAAGTATTTGCTGACTTAAGTGCGACCTTTGCCTGGGCATCATCTACATCTTCACCGGAAGTATCTGAAGTTCCTATGTGTTGAAGCTGAAAGTGTTTCAAGGCCAAAGTGGGCAACTGGGAAATGTGTAAAAATGTCACGTAGCAGCGATTTGGACACCTGTTGTTTGGTCTGTGCCACATTGTGTGGAGCTTAACATTTTTGATGGCTAGAAGACAAACTGGCAAACGGTTTGTCAACCGTTCTGTGCCTCCTGTGAAGCTGGCCAAATTGAAGTGAAACGCATAAGAGAACGTTATTTGTTGGGTTTATTAGTTTTGCACATTTGCCACATTTTCCCGTCCGTTGATGGATTTTTGTCCCGCTGTGAGCATCAAAGCAGAAACGGGGCTAACGACAAACCTCCAATGCCTCCGATGTCGAGGGCTCCGCCATAGCGATAGCCCGGGGAGTACGGAGCCGGATAGTAGGTCTGCGGATAGGGATAGCCCGGGGGATATCTGCTGTTATAAGTGCCGCCATGGTAGCCATTGTACCCGTAGTAATTGTAATTGTTGTAGTGCGGATCTTGGTAGGGATAAGCTGGATACGGTCGCGTTGCCTGCACTCCCAGGCCAAAGGAGACAAGTGGCTTGGCCTTGACGCCGCCCAGTCGACAGACGAGGAGACAGCAGGCAACGAGGAGTTGACACTGCTAACCACAGGTGGTCATCAAAATATTAGCAAATGACTGAAGTACGATTTAGAATTTACGAGTACTCGAACTCACCCACAGATAATTGCGCATTTTCCTGCTGAACTTTTCCACGATTCCTGTGCTTTCCCACACAGATAATTCTAGATTTTTCTGTAGTTCCCTTTTCACTTGAAGCCCTTTGTATTGTTGCCTCTGAGTGTCTCTGTGGTTTAAACTCGCTTCTGGATTCCTGCGGCCCTTTTATACCTTCGTGCCACATTCGTTGGGTCCGGTTTTGAAACTTGCTTTTGTCCGCGCTGCAATTAAGTAAATCTATGTAGTGCCCTTTATTTTGTACTTGTTCTAAATATATTGCCAATCTATGTAGGGAATCTGCTGCTTCTTCTTCTTCTTCGTCTTCGGACTGCAGACACGCCCAACCAGAGCTGAAACTTGTTTGAGTGCAAATGAAACCGATACCGCGGACTTGTCCAATCTGCAGCGATCTCTGTATCTAGTTTACGATTCACATTAAGCATTTCTGATTACTTTGCATAAGGTTTCACTGGACACTCAACGTGAGTGCTGAGTTGCTAAAAGAGTTTGCCGACTAGCAGATGCTCTTTAATGGGGTCGAAGAATTTCAGTTCAGCATTTATATCTGAAAATAGAATAAATAATAGAAAATGTCGGAAAATAATGTGAATTAGTTCGAACTTTGCTCTTACTGATACTTTGTATACTACTTTTTATGGTAGTAGATAGTGCATCGAATAAATATTGTTTTATTTAAAATTCCAAGTTTATTCCAAGCAGAAAACTAGCACTCAGATTAAGGTTCTTCAGTTATAGTTGATAGCCAGATTTATCGTTTCAATTAAGATATTTATATACTTTATCTTATCCAGTTCTAACTTTACTAAGACAGCTAGTTATATGTGCCAGATCAGTTATTAATTAACATTATTGGTATATATTTGATTAAGTTATCAGTTGCTCAGAATTGAACTGTTTTCATTTAACTGTCGGCAAACTGCATTGAAATGCCGTTGGATCCTTTTAACTTGATTAATGTAATCCGCAGGGTATGAAAAGCAATCAAATATTAATTAATTTATGCGATTATATTCGCGACGTTTCCGTGACCATTTGCGTACGTAATTCTCTTTTTACCTGTTGCCTTTTGCCTTTTGCCTTTTGCCTTTTCCTTTGACTTCTTTGAATTTCTGGTCCGAGTCCATGTGACCAGCGACGGGTCACGTTTTCAGTCCTGTTGAGAGAGAGCAAAAGGCAGCAGAGAGAAAAGTTGAACTCGCTGGATTTGTTGCCGTTGCAGTTGCAACTGTTCGGTTTCCATGTGCCCCCCCACTCCCTCCTCTTGCCCACCTGGCATTTAATTCCCGTTTTATTTAAAACATAAAACACACACACACAGGTTGAAGGTGCATGGCCCAGGACATTTAATACAATTACTAAATGAGCGCTTTGGATTATTTTCAGCGCTTTGGTCGAGGCCAACAACTGACCACGACGGGGTTCAATAATCCAAAGGTCATAGGTAGAGGGAAGCTGTTTTGACGCATAGACCGAAAAGACAATGACAACGTTCTGCAGACTGACAAACTTTATTCAGATTTCATGGAAAATGCCAACTGGAAATAATGATTTGCCCAATAAAGGCGTTTGAGACCTCAGTAAAGATACTGGTAGGTCAGGGGTTGATAATCGGTGCGATATTGTTGCTGAAATGAGCTGGGCGTCTGAACGCTGTGATAAACATGCGATTGAGTTGCCGGTGCCACCAGACGGGCATAGGCCAAGGGCACCACTGACCCACCGCTGACACCAGTGTGGTGGGCATAGGTCAAATAGCCATAATTGGGCGTATAGAGCAGCTCATGGCCCAAAGCGAAGCTCAGCAGGCAAGCAAAGAAGAAGATGATGAACTGAAATTTGAAAATTTGAAATGAAAAACAGTCAACAGATAGTTTTACTTTACTTACCAATTTCATTGTCGAGTTGAACTTCTGGAAAAGCGCACACAAACTGAATCCCAGTCGGAGTCGGGATCGGGCTTTTATAGTCAGTCGCATCAGTCGAAAGCGGCGTCCACTTCCAGCTGCCAAGGTCAAAGGCATTGCGGCAAATTGAAAGAAGTCTTTAACTCACTTTGAATGCAGCTACAATTGCACTTCGATTGACTAGAAGTCAGCGTAGAACAAGAACAACGTCAAGTAGAATGCGATCTTTCCAGTGTTGGCATTCTAGGTATCTTATAGCTTACAAAAACCTAGACAAATTTTAAGAATCTCTATTAGCTAGAAATCTGAAGATTTTGCATTTTTTGTCGTATGTTTCTCGATTTTCAAATAAAAGAAATATATTTAATACTATAAAAAGAAAAATTAGAAGAAAAATAGGATCCTTTTAGTGTTATCATTTTAGGTATCTTATAGCTTAGAAAAAGCTAGACAAATTTTAAGAAGTTCTATTAGCTAGAAATCTGAAGATTTTACATTTTTTGCAGTATCTTTTTCTCGATATTCAGATATAACAATAATATTTTATTCTAAAAACGAGGATAATGAGTAGAAGAATGGGATCCTTTTGATGCTATCATTTTAGTTTTTTTATAGCTAAAACAAAAGCTAAATAATTTTTAAAAACGCTATTAGCTAGAAATCTGTCGATTTTGAAATTGGTTTTAGATAGATTTCTAAATATCACTTCAATAAACTTAAGAAAATCTGTGTACTTCGGGTAGACAAATATATTCGATTATTTAAATACAGAATATATTAAAAGAAGTGAATAATAGCTTTATAAAAATTAAATTTTTTAATAAGTTATTAATTTAAAATTGTGCTGTGATCTTTTCTCCATGCTCTCAATACTATTATTGTTATATTTTAAGTATTTTTGAGTCTGTGGATATTTTTGTAAAGCTACTTCTAGCCAACATAGATTAGCCCTTTAAATTCGGGCAACACTGTTGGCAAGGAGAACCTGAAACTAAGCCCAGTTCAGTGTCTATTTCCAGTTGATCTGATCGTCGTGCCAGGCTGACAAGATAAGCTGCTCTGTGTGCTCAGCTCCTCCTGCCACATAACATAAATACGGCAACACATTGTGGCACATTCAATGGGCACTTCATCTTCCCTCTCCATCTTTACCACTCTCCCACTCTGCCACTCTCCCACTCTCCATCTCTCTCCCTCTCTTTGGCCATTTGCTGTTTACATATTTCCGTTTGTTTTGGTTACGTTTCTGCTGAAATCAACAATTAAATGAGCTTTTGGCACTTCCGGTTTTTCTTTCCTTTCACAACGCTTTCAAGGTCAGCCCCCCCCCCGAAAATCAACAGTGGGCGTATTTGCTTTTCTGAACTTGAACTGAGCGAAACATTTTTGCGAAGTTTTCCAAGTGCGCAGCGCCTTTGTTTTCCACATGTGACGAGGGCGGGCTGGGAAATGGGGGGCGTGGTTGCGCCGAACCCGTAAACAGAATCCTACGCACAGGGCAATTAAAATATTATGTAAATATTATGACTATTTTTTTGGGCACAACATTTACAACTGCGTCGCATTTCGTATTTATTTTGACCAGCTGTCGATTGTGGCCAATTGCGCAGCTTGTTCTTCGGTTACTTGGTGAGTGGTGCAATGAAACCACAGCTAAGATAGCGAAACGACCCACTAGCCCCAAGTGTTGCGGCCTCTTCAATGATTAGCTGGTAATTCTAGACAAATTCTGATACTCGAGCGTTTTGAAATGCGAGCTGGCCAAGAAGTGCAGCAAGGTCAGTTGCCAGTTGCCAGTTGGCTGTTATATAAATGCCCCAAGACAATGCAGCTAATCAACGAGTCTTGTTGCAAGCCACCACACATTCAGTTCGAGTCGAAATCAACGCCCTCAACATGTTCAAACTGGTGGGTTAATACACTTTGCCTGTCATCTTTACTTCTTCTTGTTTTCATTACAAATTCTATTCCTTTGCTTTGTCTGCCAGTTTCTGTTGCTGTCTCTGTGCGCCGCCTTCGCCTACGCGGCTCCCAGTCTGTCCGGTCTGTCCGGTCTGTCTGGCTATTCTGGCCATTCTGGCCGTTCTGGTCTGTCCCATCATGGCCCCATCCTGGCCAGCTCCGGCTCGTACCACACTTGGCCACAGGCTGTCCATGTGGTGCGTCCCATTTGGACGCCGCATACAATTGTGCGGCCCATCATTCACGGCAACCTGGGCCACAATGGCTACGGTTATGGCCATGGCTGGTAATAAAATGCCGTCAATTGGCTGTCAGAGGCGGCAACCTCAGATCTGTTCAACTTCCTTTCAACTGTTTTTGGCCTGAAATAAAGCGTTGAACTTGATGCCTGAATATCTGTTTTCTATTCTTACCGGCCGCTATAAAAGTGCCTGGTCTTGGCCAACTCTGTTGCAGTTGTTGGCTTACACAGTGGCTGCAATATGTGGTCAGTTTTGGCTTTATTTTCGCTCTGGTTGCAGTTGATCTTTGCCCAACCATTGCAAGTGTTTTTACTGTCGCCATCATCTCCACAACTGCGTAATGAGCTGGATAAGCCAATTGTCTCGAGGGATCTCCTGCGTCATCTACAGCAACTGGTCAGAAGCATCTTCCAGTTGGCCAGTCAGCCATCCAATCCGGCCAGATCCAAGAAGCCCAAGAAGCCGCCCAAATATCCGAATTATCACAAACAGGTCTTTGATCGCGTTGGCTTTGGCAATTTGTCCTTTAATTTTGGATTCATGTTCAACTTTCAATTGAGCAACAGCGTAGGACTCAATCGACGGCTGAGTGGTGTCGTTTTAACCCCAAGACAGCGCTAAGGGTTAATTAGTCTAGAGGCTGTTGCATTCTTTCAGGCAGCAACAAATAAATTTTACTTTTAGTTTAAGTAATTAATAAAATAAATTAATTTTTCTCTTTTAGTTTTGTCTGTTATCAGTTTAAAATCGTCAGTTTTCTTTTTTGGGCAGAAAAGTACAGACATTAAGGGTTAATCAGGTGAAAATATTTTAGCATACTTTTAGGCTGCAGCAAATTGTCTTAGACAAATATTAATGCAATTTTGTCTTGTGATTTTGTTTGTAGTAAATTTCTTTAATGTTTGCTCAATTTCAGCGGTTTTCTTGAGGCAATTTTGGAAACATCTTCTTTTTTATGTGGTGATTATATACTTAAATTTGGTTCAAATCACGTTTCTGCTGTTGCTTCGAAGAATTTCTAGCGTACTTTCAGGCAACAATAAAAATGCCAAGCTTTGTTTAAAGTCTATTGAAAGTAAATGCAATTTTTGTAAGCATCTAAAACTTGTGACATATTTCCAAGCTGCAATAAATTTGCCTTGCTAAAGGAAACAAAATAAAAATAAATGCAAATTTTTTAAGTGTTTCGTTTGTTTTCAACTTTTTATTAGATTGTCGAATATTAGCAGCATTTTGTCAGTGGTTTTCAGAGTCCATCATCATCATCTACTTCCTGAGCAGCACGGGGGAGGTGTAGGCGGCAGCGTAGGGCGATGCCACATAGGGGGATGCCACATAGGGGGATGCCACATAGGGGGATGCCACATAGGGGGATGCCACATAGGGGGATGCCACATAGGGTGAGGCAAAGTTGCCGTGATATTCGGTGCTGTAGACGGCAGCGGCGGGTCCGGCAGCCACCAGTGGGGCGGAGTAGGCGAGTGGTGCAACAATTCCGGGCTTGGCGGCAGCGCAGGCAACCAGAGCGAGGACAACGGCGGCAATGAACTTGAACATGTTGGTTTGTGGTTTGTTGGCTGTTGCTTGACTTGTCGATGGAACAAATGAAACTGATGCTTGAACAAGTGACAAGCCGTTGTTTATATACACGCCCGAAAGGCAGTTAACAAAATTGGTAAGACCTTGCAAGGCCAGCCCAACGGAATTCTGTTACCAATTGTCGGTCGGATCACGTACGTCAAGTCAATTTGGTCATAATAGTATAATATAATCAACGTGCTTAACTTTAAGCAATTTCTTTAACTTGGCTTTGTGGCTTACCGAATTAGCGCTGGCCAACAAGGTTTGGCCAAGGCTCTACCTAGTAAAGGGATTGGTATAAAAGGCCTCCGAGCCGGGCCAACATCATCAGTTCAGTTTCTACGAATCAAGCAGAAAACAACACAACCAATTCATCAAGATGTTCAAGTTGATCGTTCTCGCCGTGCTCGCTCTGGTTGCCTGTGTTGCCGCCAAGCCCGGAATTGTTGCACCACTCGCCTACTCTGCACCCTATGTGGCATCCCCGTATGTGGCATCCCCGTATGTGGCATCTCCCTACGTGGCATCTCCCTACGTGGCATCCCCGTATGTGTCTTCTTCTTATGTGGCATCCCCGTATGTGGCATCTCCCTATGTGGCATCACCCTACACCGCCGCCTACAGCGCTGCCCCACTGCTGCTGAGGAAGTAGATAAACCACCACCCGGAAAGATTGACTCTCAGAATGTATAAATGCAAATAAAACATAAACTGAAACTCGACATCAATTGTTTTGCTTTTTTGCAATCGTATTGCAATTTTATCTTCTTTGTTATGTTTTATTTTTTCAGTTGGATTCGATTCAAGGTCTTTGCCTTTCCATCTTATCATCAGAGGCGTCTCAAGCAGGAAGCGTCTTTCAATTCTTTCTATCTCTCTTTATTCTTCCCTTACGACTGACTTCGGGCGGCGTTCAAAGCTCGAAGATTTCCTGGTTTCCATTTGGATTTGAATTCCGTTATTTAATAAGAATTTTTGCGACTTTTTTTTAGGATAAATTTCCTTTCCTATCTCTCTGTCTACTCACAAGTGCACAATCTCTCCGTTGGCTAATATTAATTTTCCATATCGTACAAAGCCCAAAGATTTTTATTTTGTCAATTGGTTTTTCAATTTTCCTTGATTTTGTAAGCCTATAAAACTTTTAAAATATATGAACGAATAATTGTTTAAAAAATATACTTTATGAAAATGATTCTATTTTTCCACTGCTTGAAATTTAAGCTAAAATTAAATTATAGAAAGTAATTTAAAAAAAAAAGTAATTATATTTGTGTAGTTATTTTTATTGAATTTTGTTGTTTTTTAGTTTTTTTGAAAAGCAGAAGGGTTTAGGCTAAGGTGGAAACTCTAGTTACTCTTTCTCTATCTATACTTTAAATGATGTTCATTTTTTCTCTCGTAGAAAGACAAAACATTTTTCTGGGTATTTTATTTTAATATTGTTATTTATTGACTGATTTTAGCTTAATTGAATACGAGATGGACTTGGGCCAAGGAACAGCTAACTCTCTCTCTCTCTCTCTCTCTTCTCTCTCTTTCTCTCTCTTTCTCTCTCTGTCTCTCTGTTTTGTGTTTTCTCTCTCAACTCACAAAGTTAGATTGGCCTCCATTGTGGCATTCGATTGGAAGACGATGCTGCTGCGATCGTAGCGACCCGAGCGTCGAACCTTGAGATATTTCAAGGTCACAAAAGCGACAATTGCAACGAGAACAATTGCACTGATGGCATAGAAGAAGACCTTCATCAAGGTCAAATGCAGCTCCAGGTTCTGTGAGTGCAAGCGCAGTAGCTCCAGTTGTGTCTGCAGCGTCATCATGGATCCCTCCAGAGGAGCTGGAGCTCCATCCGCAGTTCTGGGCAGACTCACACAGGTGACATCTCGGATGTGTGGAGTCTCATCGATGCTGTCGTCGGGCTCGATGTGCAATGTGACCGAGTCCATTAGATAGGGAGATATCAGCAGATGATGCAGATAGGAGCAGTTGAAGCGATTCCTGGAGATGCCCAGTTTCTGTAGAAAGGGAAAGGCCTGAGAAAAGGTGCGATTACCTTGGAGATCACTCAACGCATTGCCGTCGACAAAGAACTGTTTGATATTCGTCAAATACGGCACAAACATATCCAAGTTGAGGCTGGTCAAGTTGTTGAAGGACAAGTCCAATATCTCCAGATACTTTTGCTTGGAGAACATGCCAAACTCGAGTTCACGAATGCCATTCGAGCGTAGATAGAGATTCCTCAGACGCTTCAGCTGATCAAAGGTGCTCACACTCAAGGGTCCAATGGGATTATAGGACAGATCCAGATGAAGTAGAGCCGTCATATTGGTTATATTCGCAATGCTGGCCAATCGATTGCCCCGAAGTTCGAGTGTCTCCAGTTGCAAGGCCTGATGCAAGTAAATCTCACTGATATTGTTGTAATTGGCCCGGACAAAGCGGGTGGCATTAATGGTCAGATTGGTCAGATGATTGTAGTCCAAGTGCAGCTGATGGACGATGCTCTTGTCGGTCAAATGAAAGGCATTCAGCGAATTCGTTGCCAGCAACAAACTCTCCAAACTGGCTGCCTCCGAGAACGTGTCCGGATGAATGCGAATCAACTTGTTCTGGGACAGATTCACCTCCTTAATGCGCCGCATGCGATTGAAGACCTCGGGTTCGACATAGATCAGAGCATTGGCCTCCAGCGAAACCGACTCCAGATACTCGTTGTCCTTGAAGATATCCTTGTGGAGTTCGGTCAATCGATTGCCATTCAACTGCAGTTTGTTCAATATGTGCAAGCCACAAAACGCATTCTCACTCAGCTGCGATATTCGATTGTAGGACAGATCCAATCTCATCAAAGCATTGGCTCCAATAAACACCGAGGTCTGCACCGAAGTCAGATTATTGTAGCTCAGATTCATATAGGTCAAATTGCTGGCCGCACTGAAAGTATTTCGGGTCAGCTCCAAAATACTCGTATACGACACGTCCAAAGTCTTCAGATGCGTGAACGTCTCGAACAGGTGAAAGGGCACATAGAGCAGCGTCGAGTCGTAGAACTTCATAAACTTGATCATATTGCCGGGCAGAAAGTTCTTGATGACCACGTTCTGGCTGTGCGTCACTATGAAACCCGTGACGGTGCAGAAGGCTTCGCTGGCATCCATGTACATGTGCTGCTCGAACTCATCGCAGCTCAGATAGACGTCGCCGGCAGTTGCCCGATGGCTGCTGCTCGCCAAAAGGACCAAAAGGAGCACACTACCAATATTACGCATACGCATCGTGAGCAGAACCGCGACAAGTGAAGGCTTTTCGCAAACTGTGGGCAATATTCCAGCATAACATGTAATTGCATGATCTTTCAGAATTGCATTGTGCAAGGGAATTTATCAATGTTGTATAGAATGTTTATTATATACTTTGTGTATACTCTACCAGAGGGCATTCTATATTTTGTCGCGACATTTGTAACGATTTAATGAATTACGTATTTATGCTCTTTATCCAGACGACAGTTCGGATTAAACTACATTTGGTAAATTGAATTTTGGTTTTAAAATATATTCAACGATTTTAAATATAATATTTAAAATATATTTAAAAAATGTAGACATTATTTAAAAAGACTTATTTAAATTATTTAGTTGTTTCTTAGTGTCTGATAATTGAATTTGGTAAATTGAATTTTGGTATGAAATATATTCCACGATTTTAAATATAATATTTAAAATATATTTAAAAAATGTAGACATTATTTAAAAAGACTTATTTAAATTATTTAGTTGTTTCTTAGTGTCTGATAATTGAATTTGGTAAATTGAATTTTGGTATGAAATATATTCCACGATTTTAAATATAATATTTTAAATATATTTAAAAAATGTAGACATTATTTAAAAAAACTTATTTAAATTATTGAGTTGTTTTTTAATGTGCGATAATTGAATTTGGTAAATTGAATTTTGGTATGAAATATATTCCACGATTTTAAATATAATATTTTAAATATATTTAAAAAATGTAAAGACATTTATTTATTTCATTTATTTATTTATTTGAATTATTTAGTTGTTTCTTGCTGACTGATAATGGAATTTCTGTATGAAAATCTTTTTCTTTGTTAAAGACATTTGAAGAACATCTTTTAAAAATACGTAATGTTAAAGTTTACATTGCTCTAGGGGGTCAAGTCTTCGGTGTGCCTTAGATAAATTTGCCCTCTTGTTTTATATAATGTTAATTGTTGTGGTTGTTGTTCGCGGCATTATTCGATAAGAAGAAATGTCGGTCTGCGCTCTGTTTCTGTTTTCTTTTCCCTCCGTTCGCTTTTGTGCAGTGCTCTGATAACAGATAACTGATAACTGGCAATGGGTTCTGTTGCCAACTTTCGGCTGTCTGCGGTCCTTTGACCCACGCAATCGTAGGCGTAATCCTTTGCCACATCCACATCACAGATCGAACTCGTGTTGCAACTCAAGTTGCATAAATGAATTGCCGATGCATTTGGACGACCTTGGCATGCAATCGGATTAAAACGTGTCAACGGTCGCTGGCCAAATGCCACATGCAACCAAAATGACATTCGAATTGCCAGGAAATTCAGTTTTGTGGCAAGGGCAGGTCAGTTAGCCAAGTTGACCGCATAATCAAATCAAAAGCGCTTCAAGCGAAACTGAAAATAAAATACTGAACAAATATCTGTGAACAGCTACCGAATTCAGTTTTGGGGCTACCTTCAAAAGCACGGCGACAATTTAATGGGCTCACATTTTGGGAACGTGCTCGACATGCGCAAGTGGCGACCTCAGTTCCAGTTGACTGTCCGTCTGTCCGTCTGTCCATCTGTCTGACTGTCTATGGTCTCTTGGTGGTCATATTAACTGGGCACGTAGCCAGAGCATTCCTACTCGCCTTCTCATTTGTCGCTTTGTAGAACAATGAAGCCAAACCCAGAGACGGACTATAAAAGTGCAGGCGTCTTAGCTTCAGCTCATAGTCTACTCAGTTGGCGCTAACCAAATCATTTCAAGATGTTCAAACTGGTGCGTTTCTTTACTTTGTGGATTCCTCAAAACAATTGAAATTAATATTTTGATTCTTTCTCCAGTCCGCTGCTGTTTTCGTCCTGTGCGCTGTGCTCGCTTTCAGCCAGGCTGATGCCAAGCCCGCTGTTGTGGTCGAGGCCGCTCCTGCGGTGGTTACGGCCACCAGCTCTCAATATGTGGCACGCAACTTCAATGGCATTGCAGCTGCCCCAATTGTTGCCACCGCCCCCATTGCCGCTGCCTACTCCGCCCCCATTGCATCCGCCTACACCGCCTACCCCTACAGCTACCCCTACACCGCTGGCTACACCACTTACCTGTAAATGATACACTCGATTCAACCGACCTGATCCACCATTCCAATATAAATCAATTGCTCAGCTAAAAACTACACAGAGTTTTATTTTAAAAGATCTACACAAAGTTTTATTTTGAATAGATTCGATTGGGAGCTTAAAAGGTTTCTTTAGAATTAAATTCGCCAAAACTCATTGAAGCAAAGGAATTTTGGTTTTTATGTACTTTGGTTTAGAAACTACATACAAAATGAATCATTTTTGAAGGAAAATTAAGTTGTCTACATAGAGACACTGATCACAAAAATCTATTGAATCAGATATACTCAAAACAGTTTATTTCTGTGACACTGATAGTAGTTTTTCAATTAAGACTTGATTAAAATGGATTTCTTTAACGCCCCTGACTATGATATATTAGTCGCTCAGATATAAAGACAACCAACAAATAAAATAGTCATAAATATTTAATGAATTGCTAAATATTGATAAAACAAATTGAATTGTATAAACTAATCCATTGTTGATGAAGCGCGGAAGTTTGAAGACTCCATCACCTGTTTTTAAACATTTAAATATTTTCAAAAATATTATATATCCAATTTTGCTGACTTTATGAAAGGTCTTTTTATATGAAGCTCGTAGTAGTAATTTTTTCAGCTCCTCTTAATAATATTATGCTATTCTAATTTATATATCGAATTAAAGTCAAACATTTTGTATTTGTTGTGTCTATTATTATACATAAAATAACCAGAAAATTCGAATAGGTCTCTCACTCTACAAATTCGATTTATTTACTGATGTAAATGCTGCCATGTTTCTGCCTGCCCGCAACTGCGTCATTAAGGTTGCAGATGATGGACACACATAATCGTATTTATGTCGTATTTCTTATTAGCTGATATTACTTATATATTTGGTAGCATTCATAAACAGTTATGACTCCCTTAATTCGAGCTTAACAACCACACGAAGAGCGACAACGCGAATTGGCAATGACGTGCCACTTGCTCATTGTCAGCGAATCAGTGGCAGGCACTGTCCACTGTCTGCCACTTGTGCAACACTTGTGGTTGGGTGGTGGTGGTTGTCTTGGTGGTGCCCCAACACGTTGCAAGGCGCGAATGGCGCCCACGCAGCTGGGCAGGACGAGGGCGGCGGTGCAGAGTTGACAGGCAGCCGGAGGACAGTTTAACTCGGGGCAGCAATCAGAGTTGCAACTGTTGCAGTTGCAGTTGCAGTTGCAATCCAATTCAATTCCCCGCTCAGCTGCAATCTGTTTATAGCTGCCCGAATCTTTCGACAAAATCTCATCAGTTGATTTCCACTTGAAACTGAGTAATTTCTTATACATTGCGTTCTAATCGCTTTCCGTTTAGCGAATGAAATGAAACAACAAGTGGGGCAGTCGCTCAGCTTTATAAATTCGATCGGGAATTGAGTGGATTCAGTGGTTGAGTGGGTCACCAAACCCAAGCTCAATAATCGTACTATATATGTGATATTCAAGGCACGTGTTTTGCATTTGTTGATTCGTTTTGTTGTCGTTCGTCACGCGTTTAAAAATACTCATTGCGTCTGTTTCCCTCCCAGTGTTTTTTTCGATTCCCTCAAATGAAACCAAAAGTAAAGTGCAAAGTTTTTTTTTTGTCGACTCAAGATTCTCCTTGGCGTCAGTTGGCATCTATCAGTTCGGTGGTGTCTGGTGGTGCATAATAATTAAAGTTTACTATAATACTGACTTACCTTCGTGTTCGTTTTAGGGTTCCATTAGTTTTGTATATAAGTTGGCGATTTTGTAGCTGTGGGCATCAGTCAAGTTCCTCAGAACAAACAGCTCAGTAGTTAACAGCTCGAAAAATCCTCAACAACCACATCAAAATGTTCAAATTCGTAAGTATTTAAAGCATTCAATTAAATGCAATTCCTTTTACTAATTTGATTATTTTATTGCCAGTTCGCTTTGTGCCTTTTCGCCGTCGTTGCCTGTGTGGCTGCCAAGCCCGCTGTGGTGGCTTACAGTGCCTACACCGCTGCACCACTGGCCGCCTACAGTGCCCCCTACAGTGCCCCCTACACCGCTGCCTACAGTGCCCCCTACACCGCCGCCGCTGCCTATCCCTACTCCGCTTATCCCTACGCCTCTGCCTACTCCGCTTATCCTTATGCCGCCTACTACCGTTAAGGATAACCACTGAAGCACCACACTAAGGACTTACTTGCACCACCACTGGACCACTGATATATACATATATATTCTAATTCTGGCTCTTCTCGCTTAACGCATCACATTCTTTCCTTAACTTGGCTCTTTGTTTCATCTGCTTTTGACTCTTTGGTTTTTGTTTAGTTTTATGCGATGCTCTAAGCAGTTCTGCTGAAGGAATATCAAGTATTAGACAATATATTGTTTTTGAATAAATGCACTTTGCGTAAAACGTAACTTGGAACTGATTTTGATTTATTTATAATTTTTAAGATATTTTAAATATTTTTTGACTAATTTTGCAGCCCAAAGTTACCCAAAAAGTTCTGCTGAAGAAATAATATAACACATTGATTTTAAAAAATTAACTTTTGTACAGATTTCAATTAAATTACATTTTTTAAGATAATCTAAAAACATTTTCTCTAGCCAAGTTCCCTTAAGTCCTTCTCTTAACTAATATATTTTTAGTCCGACAAGGACATTTTTCTTGCAGTTATTGCCCTTTCAACTTCACCTTGAGCACCAGAATAGATGACTGACTGTTTCCCCCTCTAGATAATCAGTGTCTATTTTTATTTGATGCATCACAATTAAAATGCACAGCAACTGTGTCCCGTTGAAATGTGAGGCACGTAGCGACTACAGTGGCTGCTAAGTCTGTGGACGATCTGTGCTGGGGACTGCGAACTGTGGAATTATGTTAATCAAAAAGTCGCCAATGGCAAAGATGATGACGCCAATGCGGAAGTGACTAAGGAATTCAATATATACATATATATATATATATATATGTAAGTACTCGAATTTGTATATCAACAAAACAAAACAATTCCAATTCCAATTTCGATAGGATTTGTTAACCTTGTTTCGATCATTTTAAAGCTTAACCCTGATTAGTGCGTGCTTATTGCCATTATTTCAATTATTCAATGCGGGTCTAAGTTTAATGGGTCATTTGTAGGCTGAAGTCTGGTTAACGGCTCGTTTTGAGGCTACTTTTGAAGTGATTGAAATAATTAAGTCAAGAAGTTGCCCACGAAACACAAATGTAAAGAAATGCTTATCAAGCGAGGCGAAGACATAAAGATCTCGTTTGAATTATTAACTCCACATAAATAACATCCGACAGTCGACCTTAGACCTTCGACCCTCGACTGCAGTTCACAGTTCATTCGCCTCATCAATGACATTGAAAATATACATAATCCTGTGGCACTGGCCCAGATGTTGTTGCAATTTCTATTATTATTTTTAATTATGTCATTGAGTTCTGTAGAAGCAAAAGGGTATGCCAACTTTAGAGAGTAACTAGAAAATTCTTGGTGTTTATTGTTGATGGATTTTAATGTGTGAAATACGAAAATCAGAAAGTAACAAACCGCATTTTCCTCTGGAAGATAAAGAGAATGATCAAAATACAGAGGTTGATTAAAAGTATTTAATAAAATTATTGTCGATTGTTGTAGATTGAGTTTTACAATTATTTACAAGCTACAAACATTTATCTAATAGATAGATTTCGGCAAGTTCAATTTGCATTCCTTGCATCATATAGTTGAGATTTAAGAACATGATATTTGGTCTTAAAATGTATATAAATTAATTTCAAATTCAATAACATATTTCACTTCGAATTTTCACGATATTATTTTGGCTGTATTGGAGTTCAGAGTGCATTCTAAGAGGTCCTACAAGAATACAAATGAATGAATCTCTTGTTCAAATGCCTGCTGAATTTAGGCAACTCTAATTGCTGAATAGGGTATATTCTAGTGTCGGTCTGTGACTTTGTTTTTAATTGAAATGTGGCATGTTTGTTGCGTGTGGCAGACACAGCTGGTTGCCGCCATTTATGCAGCTTGCCACATGCCTCTTACTGCTCTGTTTGCCATTTGCCACTTGCCACTTGCCCGCTTGTTATTTCGTATTTCTGGTTTCTCAGTTTCTCAGTTTCTTGTTATTGCATTGCATTTAATTAAAAAGGCGCCACTCGAGTACAGACTTTTCGCTAATCTCAACAATCAATAACTTGGACGCCCCCCATTTGAATGCCGCACGGTTTGGGGCAAGCCCCTTTTTTTAAGTCGCCGCATCAAGTGCATTAATCATACGCCGCGTGGTACCAACAATTGTCTATGATCGAAATGAGTTGTACTTATATTAAAAATGTTAATGTCAAACTTGCTGTGCAAATTAAATCAAATGCTGATTTTAACTCTCGAAGTTCTCGACTTTTCGACGTTGCACGTTGAATGTTGCACGTTCAACGTTGCACGTGGAACGACGCCCACAGTTGCAACTGAAGCCGCCTCGGTTCATTTCATATTTCGACTGGCTTTGTGCATTGTGCGAAGCTCACGCCAATTTGCTCAGCCAGCCACGCCCCATTCAACGCCTTTATAATTGGCATAGCCAAAGTCTCAAGTTTCCCAGGCAACTCGTTTATCATAATTATTGGTCGCTTGCAGGTTTTAATCAGTTTCCCGCGTGGATTTCAATTGCAATACTCTGACAGGGAGTATAATTAGTTTGTAGAGGATGGATATCAAAAATGATAATATGACAACTTCTTGATGAGGTTGAAAAATACTCAGGAGTTAGTTTTGAGTTGGAAACTTGTTCTGTTTACTATTTAAGACATTTAAGACGACAAAGAAAATTTCAAGATCATTTTATTTTTCATATATTTTAATCAAACCAATTATATTAAAAATTTTAAAAAATAATATCATATAAATTCCATATCAATATTTGCTCAAAAAACTCTCAAACTAACCAGGATTTATATCTGATACTTTATGAAGCGCATTTGGCATTCATCATCAAACATTTTCCCACTTATTTTAATTTGGTTGTAGGCCTAAGTGCTGACAGTGCCAGCTGTCAGTTAACGGCTGGACTGCCCAGAATTAGGCAGAGCCGAGTTGCCCAACACAAGCTGGCAAATTCAATTTGTTAAGACATCCATAAAGGTCATAAACTCAAACCCAATAAATTGTAGCCGAATTAATCGCTGCACTGCAGAAATGACAAAACTTTAATTGGCTTTAATTTTTCTCTAACACTGTAACACAAGGGAATAACCGGATTTGGCCAGCGTGTGATCTATGGGTAACAAGAAAGACTTGGAACCACTTGGCACCACCGTTGAGTTGGCCAGTGGATCGATCGCCCACTCGCCTCGATTTCCATGCGCATTTGTATGCAAATATTCGCACTGGGCGTAAGTTACGCATAATCACAGCCCGCAATTAGCCAAGACAGTTTGGCCAAGGCTCTGGCTCGGAGTCTGGCTCGGAGTCTGGCTCTCCATTGTCACCTGGGCGCCTTTCCAATTGCCCCGAGGGGGAAAAGGGGAAGTTGTTGTCTGAGTCTCACAAGATTTACGCAGTCAATTTGAAGTTGCTCCGCAGGGCGGTTCAACTGGAGCAACAGAGTCTGTCAGGTGGTTGGGCTTAATGGTGCTTACGTCAGGTCTGACTCCAAGTGCGGCACGAAGTGGAGTCTGCTGTGGCAATTAACTGGCGGCTACAACAACTCCTAGAATTATGACAAGACACAGCATTTATCAGCACGCAGTTGATAGTTTTGAATTTATGATTGCATTTAAAAGTTACACTACATATTTCTTTTTTCTTATTCAACACAGTGGCTTGCGCCAAGGGGGTGTCTGGGAACCCCCTTTGTTGGCGCTGACCTTGCCACGCCCCTGTGCGAAGCTGTCAGCCGCTAGGCATTGTATATGAATATATCGACAGCCGACTGCCCTAGATAATGCCTAGACATATATACATATGTCTGTATGCGAGTGCAGGTCCGGCTCAGGCAGACAGCTTAGCAATTGCCAGCCTGACAACTACACTGAGCGAAATAAATGTATACAAATTTAATTTTAAGTTTGTTAACATTAAAACTTTTTTTATTTTCTTTTACTGCATTTGTTTCTCAAATTCCCTCCAACAACTTGGCAATTATCAGACAGCTGCACTGAGCGAAAAAAATGTATGAAATTTAATTTGTTTTTTTATTTCTTTAAAAATATATTAACGTTTATTTTTTCAATTGCTTTTCTCTTATTTTCACTGGCTGCCTCTTCTTTCTCTCAGTGTATGTCAGACAACTTCACAATTGCCAGCCTGACTGCTACACTGAGCGCAAAAAAGGGTATAGAATGAAGTGCGTTATTTTAAATGAATCGAAATAACTCACAAAATAAAATGGAAAATTCAAGATTTTCATCAACTTATTTTTGTTGCTTTCTCTCAGTGTATCGGACGCTGGGCGCAGCGTTCTAGTGCCAGCAACGCTATAATTATGACTTAATCTTTAAGTACTAAGTAAATGCTCAATTTACGCACTGAGCCAGATAATTGTCCGGCATATGAAATGCTCAACGCACCACTCGATGGCTGCACCACCGCACCACCAATCGACCAGTTTGGTGACCAGGTCTTAAATGTTTTCGGAAACTCGTTCAATTGCAATCTCGGTTTGTTTATTATATTTTCTCACACAGATTCCATTTATCAGATACCCAAAACATCCGCATTGGCCGTGCTGTGCTGCGGCTTTTTGGGCGGGTCGCTTTTTATCGCTAGCACCACCTCCCCCTTCCCCCTTCCCCCTTCCCCCTTCCCCTTCCCCTTGTCCATCATCAAGATTTGCACTTTGCATGCACACAAAGTTGAGTTGCACAGCCTCCAACAAAAGTAAAAGTGCAGTTCGCCGTTTGGGCCATGATGCATTTTGGGCCTGACTCGATTTGGCTATAAAAGCGTTAGAGCCCAGTTCACTAGCATTATTAGACGTTGTGTTCTCGACTCGAGTGAATCAGCTACAAAATAATAATTTGCAACATGTTCAAATACGTAAGATTTATATATGAAATTTATTCAAATTCACAACTGGTTTTTTCCCATAGTTGGTTTTGGCCGTCTTCTGTTTGGCTAGCGCTGCTGCCGCTCCGGGCTACTTGGGTGGCTTGCATGCCGCTCCGGCTCTGCCCTTGGCCGCTGCTCCGGCCATCTCCTATGGCCACGCCTTGGCCGCACCTTCGATTTCCTCCTATGGCCTGGGCCACAGGATCAGCTATGCCGCTCCAGCTTTGGCCCATGCTCCACTGGCGGCTCCGGCCTATGGCCATTATGGACTGGCCTCCCACTATGCTGCTCCGGCTCTTGGCCATGGTGCTCCACTTGGCCTGGCCCACGCTCCTCTCGGACTCGGCTACAGATCCTACGCTGCTCCTGCTCTCAGCCTCGGCCATGGCTGGTAAGGGATGAACTCACTCACCTTTGAATTCTTCGGCTTCCAATTGCATTTCATTTCATCTGAAGAGCTTGAAATAAATTTGAAGAAAATGCGCAACTTTTCAGTTCTTTTATTTCTCGATTGATCCACTTAGTGATTGACTGACTGATTCATTTTAATTGAAAGTTGATCAGTTCTTAATTGTTTCGTCTAAAGTAATTAAATTATTTTTCAAATTATTCGATTTTATTTCTTTTAAATTTATCGGTTGATTGATTGATTGACTGATTTATTTGGTAATCGGCTCTAGTTTACATTCGCAAAAATATGCTTATAATTTAAAACAGCTTTCAAAATATGACTAATTATTCCTAACATTTCACATTTTGATTGAGCTACATATTTGATTGACTTGATATAATAATAGTTAAAATTGGCACCATTTTTATATTCGATTGTGGCACATATTTAATTGAGTTATTAACTGATTGATTGATTGATTAGTGCTGATGGCTTTGGGCAGATTTCAATCTTGTTATATTTCAAAGAACTCGCAGTTTTTAAAAATATTTTATTACTCGATTGAGCTACATATTTGATTGATTTATTAACTGATTGATTGATTGATTAGTGCCCCAGATTTGGCAGATTTCAATTGCATTTTGTTCTGCCAGAAGCATTTTTGTTATATTTCAAAAAACAAGCAATTTCTTAAGCTTTTTTATTACTCGATTGAGCTACATATTTGATTGATTTATTGACTGACTGATTGATTGATTAGTGCCCCAGTTTGGGCAGATTTCAATTGCATTTCGTTTAGCCAGAAGCATTCTAATTATATTTCGAAGAACTTGCAGTTACTTTAAAAATTGCATTGCTCGATTGAGCTACAAATTTATTGACTGACTGATTGATTGATTAGTGCTAGTTAATATTTGGATTGAAAGTTGAAAGCAATGACTCGACCTCTCACATGCTCCTCATGTTCTCCTACCAGCCGTAGCCGTGTCCATAGCCATAGCCATGTCCATAGCCAAGACCCAGGCCCAATCCCAATCCCAGGCCCAGTCCATGTCCATGTCCATGTCCATACAGGCCATGGCCATAGCCGCCCAGATAGCCGTGGCCCAGTCCATAGCCACCCAGGTAGCTCTTGCCAATGATCGTCTTCGAGATGATGGGCGTGCCAATGGTCTTGATGATGGGCGCATGGTAGCCCAGACCGAGGCCCAGTCCTCCGAGTCCATAGCCGCCATAATGGCCGCCGTAGTGACCACCAAGGTGACCCAGGCCTAAGCCCAGGCCAAGACCGCCATAGCCCAGATAATCATGGCCCAAGCCAATGCTGGGCGCAGGAGCTGGGGCAGGAGCTGGAGCTGGTTCCGGGGCAGGAGCGGCCAGGCAGCTCGTCACGCAGAGCGCGGCCAAGAGAAGAAGCTGTCAGTTGGAGGATCTCTCAATTAATTAACCGCTCCTTAGGCTATTGCGTTACTCACTCCTTTAAACATAGTCGCTGGCTTCTTGGACAGTCGGCTCGCAAGTCTTGGGCGCTTGTGGCGTTGCATTTGCTCGGCGCGTGCGTCTTTTATACGTGTTGCAGTTGCAACTAGGAACCGAATGGTCAGCACCCAAAATGGCCAAGTCGATGATCTAATGGATACTCCATTTTGGCCCGCTTCAGTTAATCTACTTTACGTGTATTTGGGCAAAGACATTTCACTTGAATTGAGTCACATTGCGCATACGCAATGTGGGCCTGACACGCATTCATTTAATTGGCAAAGTGTTGAATTTACAACATGCCACAAACGCTCTGCCACAAACTTTGTGGCTATTTCTTGTGAACCTGTCTTCAACCTGGCAACACATGAAATGTCCAGTTTTGGGTTGGGCGCGGACTCTGTGTGTTTTCATTTTGGTTGTTATTGCTTGGCCAGTTTTATGGCCAGAAGTGTGTGCTTAATGCTTCCAACTAACTGTTGTGGGTGTAGCGTCCAGAATCGATTAACAAGATCCACAAGAAATAACAGTTAAGACTGTTAGTAAATTAAGGTCAATGTGCTCGCAGTTCATGCCTCGGGCAGATGAACCCCTCAGCAAATAACTATTGAAGTTTCTCAGTCATGTGACGCAATAATTTATGTATAAAGAGCAACAGATCATTGTCCCGTCCCATCCAAACTAATCAATTCTCTACAGCTGAAGCGTCGATCATCAAGAGATTGGGCAATCATTAACTATGTAAGACAATAAGCCTTAAAAAATAAAACAATGGCCAACTAAGCGAACCGCGTGACCAACTAAATCTCAGCACAATGAATGGAAAAGAAACACGAGTATCACAATCAAATTATAACAAAACTATAGTCGAGTTTGCACGACTGCCAAATGCCCTGTAAGCAATGCACATCTATTATTATAATTATTGACACTTTTATTAAAAATTTCAAACTTTCCTTACATAATTTCATTATGTTTGAACTATACTACCCGCTTTGTAGACATTTTCAACATTTGCAGGGTATCAAAGTAATAAAAACACATTCATAAGCTCTACAAAAGAGTCACTGACACTTTGACAAAATTCAGACTGTGAGACGACGACAACAACAACAACAACAACAACAACAACAACAACAACAATGCATTAAACTTGAACTTGAAAACGAGTTTTTGGGAACGTCGACATCAAAGTGCAGTAAGAGATTGTTAACTGTGGGAGTGTGGAATTGTGGTACTGTGGCATTGTGTGTGTGCTCCAACAGGTTACCAACTGCGGATCTGGGAATGAGAAACCGCAAACCGGTTCAAGATGCCACCGGCTTCTAACTGGACCTGAACAGGCCCCAAAAAGCAGATGAGGCAACTGCAGATGCAACTCAGTTGAGCTGCAGTCGGAAAACTGAACGGATCAAAATGTGTGGACAGTTTTATCTAATCCTTGTGCTTTTGTTAGTCTTTCAACAAATGGAGGCGGCCACTTTGTTGTATCATCAGCCCACAGCGCTGGTTTATCATCATCCTCCCGTGGCGCCGGAGGAGCAACAACAACATCCGGGCTACACGATTGTGGCGCCTCTGACGAAGATCGCACACGTGACCTATGACTCGGTGCCCGTTTCCCACACGCCCTTCGAGCATGTTCCTCTGTTCCAGCGCATTGGTCACTTGAAGGGCATTCGAGTGTAGTTCTGGCAAGGATTGAAAGTGTTGCAATATTGTGACTATAAGAAAGTCCTTGGAGGGCTAGGATGTGAGATAATATTAAAAATTAAATTTAAAAACAAATTGAAAATTAATTAAAATAAGAAAAAATATATTAAGCCTTTCAAAGAAGTAAAAACTAAAGATTTTAGTAATCTAGAAATGTATAATCTATAAAGATTTAGAGAGATCTTAATCTCAACCTAATTTAGTGAATTATTTAAAATTTAACTAACAACTGTGTGTTTCCATTATTAGTTTTAATATTTTCAATAATTAACATACGAATAAAATTTATACATTTAAAATTTAGTTGCCAAGCATTTAGCTTTCTAGTTGAGATTTGTTGCTAGTAGTTAGACGATGCTTAAGTCTTAGCTGCGATGTCTAGAAGAAGTACGGAGAGGGTGCGAATTTGGGCACTGGAGCGGGGAAGGGGGCGGCGAAGGGGGCAGCGGCTGGGAGACCAAATCTGGCGGGTGCTCCGAAGGCCACAGGCGCAGGAGCTGCGAATCCGAAGGGGGCAGCAACTGGAGCGGGCAGAGGTGCAGCAAAGGGAGCAGCAAAGGGAGCAGCAAATGGAGCACCGAGCGGAGCAGCAACTGGAACTGGAGCCGGAACTGGAACTGGAGCGGCGAAAGCAGGAGCTGGAGCAAAAGCAGGAGCAGCAAAGGCAACCTTCGGTGGTGCAGCAAAAGCCACTGGAGCGGCAACTGGAGCAGCGACTGGTGGTGCTACTGGGTAGGCCACGGCGTGGTTAATCCGATGCGCATTGAAGCTGGAGGCGTAGGGAGCCACCACGCCGGCGGCAGCGAGTGGTGCAGGTGCCGCGGCAAAGGGCAACAGACCCGCCTGGGCGCCACCAACCACGCACAGAGCAACGAGCTGTAAATCAAGCCAATTTAAAGTGGAAATCCCTAAATCCTTGTTAGCAAACTTACCATCAACTTGGCAAACATTTTTAATTTAGTTTTTTGGGTGGTTTGTGTGAGTGCTAACCAAGCTTTGATGTTCAATTGTCGAGTGTGCTGCGTATTTATAATTCTCGCCGACATTGCTTACATTGGGCATACCAAAATACCTTGTCAGACTTTCTATATAAGCCCATCATCGGGTGGTGCGAAGGGCGTTGGCCGTATTTAAAAATCAATTGGCCGCCTCTTACGTATTTATCGACAGCCACTTTCATAATTGCACGCAATCGAAATTTGGACACCCGAAAACCCACTAACTAAACCCACTGGCCAATATTCGTGGTTGTGTGGTGCAAGTTTTCGTTTTCGTTTGGTTCATAATATTTCAGTGGCAACGATTTATCAGCCACAAATGAGACACCTTTATCAGACGTGACTTCCATTTAGCTCCCTCTTATTCCCTCTCTCTTACTCTCTCTCTTTCTCTCTCTCTCTCTATCTCTCTTTCTTTCTCTGTTCTCTGTCTTTTTCCACCCTCTTCTCTGTCTCGTTCCTCTCTCTTCTCTGTCTCTTGCTTCTCTTTCTTCACTGCACTCGCCACCTACTGCCTTACCTACCTCCCTTTCCCACTGCCATTTTCATGTGTTTGGAATGCCTAATTTGGTGTCGTGTGCCGCTGAACCGTTTATTTAATTATGTCTTTATGTCTAGCCAATCATTAAGTTTGTATATGGATAGTTACAAGACAATAGCTGGATATTTTGTTAGTTAAATGGTGACTTGATGGTTTAACCCGGCTTTGCCCGTGACACTAAAACGAATTCGCAGCTGATCTGTTGAACGATTTCGCATAGCTGACCTTGAACTACATTCTTAAATATAGAGCCTTCAAGTGCAGTTTGTTTACTGATGGGTGTTTTTTTGTATTATTATGAAATATTTTATATTAATTAGTTAACTACCCACTTTACACTTATCATATACTTTTTACTCATTTTCTTTTACACATTTTTCGTATATTAAAAAATTTTATACACATTTTTAATAATAAGAAAAATATATGAAAAATGCGGAGAAAATAGTTAAAATTTAAAATGGTATAAGTCTATTGTAAAAAGATAAAAAATTTAGGTTAGAATAGATTTCCACTCAATTTCCACCAATACCAATACCATTCTGCTGGTAATTTTTCAGTTCTTTAATTGGAAAGATTTTGAAAGCTCAAAGTTTAACGGATCATAAGAAAATAATTTGTCAAAAAATGTTTTACACTATTAAAAGATTACTTTATTATTTTTTATGGAAAACAATTTTAAAAATATGTTTTTTATATATAAATATGGACAATTGTTTGCTCGCACATTTTTTGAATATAAAACAATAAAGTTTTAGAAAACTTTACAACACAATTTAATGCATATTTAAGTTTTAGAAAATAAAATAATTTATCAGGAAGAGCCTCAACTTTTACCCCCTATTCATTTCTCCAGTTAGTTCAAGTCTTCAGTAATTTCTGCTGTATTTTGGTATTTCTCAGATATATTATACATATTTAAATACATAATTTAAGTTGTGATTTTGCACAACGACTCAAAGCGTCTTTGGTTCGGTTCAATGCAGCTAATTAAAATGATCATAAAATACTTCCCACTTCAATCTTGAATTAGAAGAGCGAATGATGATGATGGTGGTGCGCCAGCTTCAAGGGCAGAGCACGCAGATGGGCGTGTGGAGCCGCCAGGAACTTGGGGAAGGCATAGCCCAAGGAAACGCGATGTGAGGTGGTCTTGGGTCCGGGAATGGCCCGATAGCTGGAGGCGAAGGGCAGAGCTTCCAGCACCGGAGGCAGCAGCTGCGTCACCGTGGGCAGATGCAGCTCAGTGGTGGGCAGCAGATGAGCGTGTGGTGCCACTGGTGGCAGACAGGGCACCGCCGCGGGCAGCAGTGGTGCAGGAGCAGGCAGGAGATGAGGAAGTGGTGCAGGAGCAGGCAACAGATGAGGAAGTGGTGCAGGAGCAGGCAACAGATGAGGAATTGGTGCAGGAGCTGACAGCAGATGAGGAAGTGGTGCAGGAGCTGACAGCAGATGAGTGTGAAGTGGTGCGGGAGCGGGCCAAACTGCAGGTGGTGCAGGCGCTAAGGCAGCGGGAGCGGGTGCGGGCCAAAGTGGTGCAGGTGGTGCTGGGGCAGCCACAAAGGATTCCTGCTGCAGCTGCAGCAAAGGCGATGCATAGTCCACGTGCTCGGGCAGTGGCTCAAAGTGGTTGAAATGATGATCCAGGTGCTGATCAAAGTGGTGCGAAGGCTTCGCTTCGCTGCCCAATAAAGCCAAGGCCAGAACGAAAGTCTGTCCAAAAATAAAGTGGCAGGATAAAGTTGCTCAACTGCAGTTTAAGCCACAAACTACTTACCAACTTCAGCTGCCACATCTTGCTTGCTATTTTTTTTATTGCTGGTGGGTCGTGGGTGGTGCTGGGTTGAAGACGCCGCTGTCAATGTTTTGACCATGGCCAATGCAATTGAATTTATAGCCTGCATTTTGTGTAAACAGCGAAACCACAATTGGCCAGCCGCCACTTTCGTTTGGCAGCACACCCAACGTGGCCCGCACCGCTGACGTTTATGGTTTGTGTGGTAACTGTGGTAACACAAAACGTGACTCGATTCAAATGAAAACTGAAAATTACATTTGTTTACAAGTCGTCAGTGGTTTGTGGTGGTTCAATCACTTCTTTTTCAGTATTACATAAGCACCTTTGACATTTGTGTGTTGCCGAGTCAAATATGGGCAAATGTTTATGACAGTCAATAAACAATCATTATTATTATTATTATAATTTTTTTTTAGATCTGATTTATGTTCGATTTAAAGATTTCATAATTTATATTAACTTGATTTTTATTTAGGCACAAAATTCGCTAAGGAAACATTTTGAATTTAAACCACAACTGGAGCGGGCGCAGCAAAGTTGTAGGGGGCGGTGTAGGGGGCGGTGTAGGGGGTGGTGAAGGGGGCGGTGTAGGGAGCGGCGTAGGCAGCACCACCGAAGCTGTAGGGAGCGGCATAGGGAGCCGCGAATGGGTGGTGCAGTGGTGCAGCATAGGAGGCAGCCAGCGGGGCAGCGTAGGAAGCGGCAACTGGAGCGGTCAGACGGGCGGCCAGTGGTGCGGCCAGTGGTGCAGCGGCATAGGCAGCGGGAATGCCGGAGACATAGCGGCTGGAATAGGGCGCCGTCAGCTCAAAGGGGGCGGTGGTGTAGGACGACTGAGTGCCATCGAAATTGTGGCGCACATCCAGCTGGCTGCTGCCGCCGGCGGCGTAGAGCGGCGCATTCGCATAGGCGAGTGGTGCGGCGGCGAGTGGGGCAACCACGCCGGGCTTGGCCGCAGCGCAGGCAACAAAGGCGGCAATGATGAGCTGAAGGAACCAACGGATCAAACTTAAATCAATTTAAATATATATATTTATTTGGACTTACGAATTTAAACATGTTTGCTGGTTGTGAACTGTTAACTGTTTCTGCTCATCCAGCACCACAGCATTGCCTTATATAGCAATTGCAATTGCTCGACTTTTGGTTTTGCTTTTCTGGCCGCGGGACGTGTTCAGCCTTTGCTATTTGGCCCGAAAAAACAATTGCAGGAAATCCAAAGCCCAGTTCCCAAATTGATTTCGCAAAACGTTTTGTTGTAGACCAATTTGTATGCGGAGTCTCAGCCAGCGGGCCAACGCAATCAGAGTGGGGCAATTGTTGGCAGTGCTTGTTGCCAATTTCAGGCGAAGTTGGCTATAAAATGCGTGTCGCATGGCTCAAATGTCGCATTAGTGACGCTTTTAATGCTGAGACCATAAAAAAAAAAACATTTCAATTCGTTGGCATCGTAAATTGCCCCACTCCCCCCCCCCCCTCGCATCCTTTGCTGACCTTGGCAACAGGATGTATGTGAGTGTGTGTGTGTGTGTGTGCGTGTAAGAGTCAACAACTGTTTAAGCCATTATGCTTACCACTAATTGGCCAGAACAGCGTCTTTTGACTTGGCTAAAAACCGGCTCTTGAATTTAATAAGAAAATATTATTGGACTTTGGATGTTTTTATTGTTTACAGTCACGTGCTGCCAACGTCATAATCATCATCTTTCCCCCTTCGACTCCCCTTGCCTTGTCTGGTTTCCTCTCTTCAGCTGCCTCTTTTCGCAGCTTCGAGTTGATCTCAAGGCCTCCCAGCGATGAGTCTTCTCGAGTTAGCCACGTCATGTAACTGTATCCGCATCTGTGGCACTCGACTGAGGGCAACCACCAGAAGTCATCACAACCATCACAACCACCGCAACCACAGGCGGTCGACCTCTCACTTAAGCATCTCACTTCATCATCATCATCTTTATCATCATCATCATCATCAGCAGCTTCGTCCAGCAGTTTGATCTTTATACGGAAATCTGTAAGCTGCCGCTCACTTCCTAGACGCCTTCTTGGAAGGCAGGTAGATGAACTACTACGGGTACACCCATGGCCATATAAATAGCGCATTTATTTATTTATTTATTATATATTTTTTAACTCTTCTCACTTTGTCATATCTTGACCAATTTTCACTTGGAATGTCATTTTGATCATAGTTTGCCTTTTAAATTCATTCTGCATTCAAACTTTGTTCATTTTCAAAAGTTAATTTTTATCCCGAAAATTATCGATTTTTGCATACTTACCCCCTTACAAATTATCGAAATTTTTGATCTCTTACAACTTTGTCAAATCTTGACCAATTTTCACTTGGAATGTCGTTTTGATCATGGTTTGCCTTCTAAATTCATTCTGCATTTAAACTTTGTTCATTTTCAAAAGTTAATTTTTTTTGGAAAATTCTCGATTTTTCCATACTTACCCCTTTACAATTTATCGAAATTTTTGATCTCTTGCTACTTCGTCAAAACTTGCACAATTTTCACTTGAAATACCATTTTGATCATAGTTTGCCATCTAAATTCATTCTGCATTTAAACTTTGTTCATTTTCAAAAGTTAATTTTTTTCTCGAAAATTATCGATTTTTGCATACTTACCCCTTTACAAATTATCGAAATTTTTGATCTCTTACAACTTTGTCAAATCTTGACCAATTTTCATTTGGAATACCATTTTGATCATGGTTTGCCTTCTAAATTCATTCTGCATTTAAACTTTGTTCATTTTCAAAAGTTAATTTTTTTCTCGAAAATTATCGATTTTTGCATACTTACCCCTTTACAAATTATCGAAATTTTTGATCTCTTACAACTTTGTCAAATCTTGACCAATTTTCACTTGGAATGTCATTTTGATCATGGTTTGCCTTCTAAATTCATTCTGCATTCAAACTTTGTTCATTTTCAAAAGTTTACTTTTTTTCGATAATTCTCGATTTTTGCATACTTACCCCTTTATAATTTTTCGAAAACTTGGAACTCTTACTACTTTGTCAAAACTTGCCCAATTTTCACTTGGAATACCATTTTGATCAAGGTTTGCCTTCTAAATTATTTCTGCATCTAAATTTTATTAATTTTCAAAAGTTAATTTTTTTTTTTTTGTATTATTTATTAGCATTAAAATTCTATATACAGTATAATATTATATTAATGTGTGTTTAGCACTTTATTATATAGCATCATTTGTCGCTTTCATTTGCTGTGTACCGTTGTATTTTATTATTGTCGTTGACATAATTAATTTGTGCTTTAATTGCAGTTATTCCCGTTCCGAAAAGCGGTTTCTACTTAAGCTGGATCAGTTTGTTCCGTTTGCTGATTAATTCACATCCGTTAAGGTAGCTTTCAATAATCAATTGGCATCAGGGGCAGGTGTAAGAGATCAGGTAAGCATTAATTTGTATATGTACCGTACAATAGCTAAATCAATGCCAAGTTTAAGGTCTTGGATTCCATTGATCACATGCCAAAATGATCAGCTGCTCGGCCACTTAAATAGTCTCTTCAATCTTCGAAAATGCAAATGAGGTGCTCATACTTTGAAGATTGTCCCTCCAACTCTTCGCCTAAATAAACATTGCTCTTTGAGTTTGATTTTGATTTTGAGTTGAGGTGAAAGGTGCGATCGATTGTTGTATCGATCTTTAATTTATTTTTATTTTTTTCTGATGAAGACGTCTTTGTGGTGCGATCGTGACCTTCGACTCGTAGTCTTGGCATATGCAAATGCAGTCCACGAGAAGCCCAAGACAACCCAGAGACAATGATCATCATTATAAGCATTATCATGATTATCATTATCATCGACATTATCTTGATCATTTCAACTGTGTTAAGTAAACAAAGTTTTTCAAGTTGTTTCTACGATCGCTTCGTTTAGTTGGCAAGTCGCTTTTACTTTATTTACGAGTATTATTCGAGTATTCACTATTCACATGCACACACACACACACTTACACTCATACACTCACACACACTGTCACACACACTCAGTCAGACTTATGAAATAGATTTGTTGCAAACTCCATTTGAATTTTCCTATCGACGTTGCACGTGCGCTGTGCCGTATGAGGTGAGGCCTGTGGTGTGTGGCACGGAGGCATAAGGGGCGCCAGCTTGCAGTGGCAAATGCGCCACATTCAGTGGCATCACGCCAAAGGGCACCGGCAGCTTCAAGTTCAGCGAATTGGCATCCGCTGTCGAGCCAAAGGAGCGACCCACCGGCTGTGGGGCAGCGGTCAGCGGTGCCGCGGCCGAAGCGGCGGCCGTGTTGCCACCGAAAACATAGCCACGACTGGTCAGCGCCTGTGTGAAGGCGGCATGCTCCAAGGCAGGTGCCGCAAACTGACGTGCCACCTGTCGCTGCTGCTGCTGCTGCTGCGTCCTCGGCACGGGATAGTGATAGTAGGCAACCTGCGAGCTCGGCGTGATCGAGTACTCCAGGTGGGAGACGTCCGCCTGCACCACCGCCAGCACCTGCAGGACGATGCCCAGCAGCAGAAGTTGAGCCACAGATTTCTGAAAGAAACCATTAGAGAGTAGCAGCCAAATTAGTGATGTTATAAATTTGAGATAAGACTTGATATATTTCTATATACATATATATAATTTATATATAGTATGTATATTTTATACATAGTGCCGATTTTTAAGTTTACATATAAATTTTATCAAACATTGCACGATAAAATTGTCTCAGCTATGTTGTGTGAAAATTTCAGCTTTCTATCTTTAATCGTTTGGCCTACACGTTGATATGTCAGTCGGTGAGTCAGGACAAAGAGTTTTATATATATGTACATATATTTAGCATCAATTTAATAAATTTGAATTTTTGAATTAGTGATGTGAAACCATCAATGTATCATGTAATATAGATTACGTTAATTTGGTTTAATTAAAGTTACGTTTAGTCTTTGTTTTAATTTGAAATTTGTACTCTAATTAATTTTTTTTAAAATTGTATTTGTAATTTAATTTTATATATTTTTTTCTTAAGTAAATATATACATTTATGGATTTTATAAAAGTCAATATATCGATATATATAGTTGTTTGACATCACTAATTCAAATTTACACACACACACACAACACACACACTCACATTGCAATACATTTTGAAATTCAATTCTTTATCTTCTCTTCTTGTCACTTTTTGCACTCACGAGTATTCAACTGAGTTTTGTTTTTTGAATACGAATCGTTTTCGTTTAGCAGTTATTGTCGACAGGCGAAGCTTTTCGAGCTGATTAAAATTTGTGCGGCAACTGAAGATGCTTTTTATACGAACAGCTAGAAGAAGAAGCAGTCGCAGCAGCAATAAATGAAGAAGAAGCAGCAGAGACTGAGCCACAATTCGATTCTGGCAGTGAATAGACGTCGACCAGGTGAGACACTCAGCCAGTCAAAGAGTCGACTGAGTCGACCAGTTAAGCTGCGAGTGAATGTTATCTATGTGAGATTGATCGACTTGGGAGATACCCTGTAAGCACTATTATTACAAGTGATCGTTGAAAAATATCTATTATTCTTGATAATTATTCATTTTGTTACATACAAGTAATGATTTTCAACAAATTTATTGCTCGACGTAAGAGATACCCTATAAACTGATATATAACATAAGTGATTGTTAAGATAATTTCGTATTATTCTCTTCTTGAAGCCACATCAAGTGATTGTGCTTAAAGGTGCGATTGCTCGACTTAGCAGATACCCTGTAAAAGCATGTGACTTCAACTCGACTAGCTCTCCTTTTGAAGTACACTGTCAGCTGTATAATTCTAAGCAATAGTCATGCGATTTTGAGTAAATCGCATTCATCGTTCAGTATACCCTGTAATTTATTGTGTTCAAGGTTAGTTCAAAGAAATTCCCAGCACTGCAAGAGCTTAAAATTTCCACCCCCTTCCACAATCATAGACTTAATGCACCTTAAAACACGTTTATGCTTTTACAGGGTATTAAAAAGAGTAACCAAGATGCGTTTCAGTCGCCGCTGTTGGCGGCATTCAGTTGTTGGCTTTCAGCTCAGCTTGTTGTTGACTCTCTGACGACATGGCTGTTGGCCAAAAGCCTTAACTTAACTTATTCATTCTGCTTCTGTTTTACAGTTGTTGTTGTTGTTGGGTTTTTTTTTGTTTTTGTTATGTCGCTTTAATTTGATGCCGTCGTCGACTGCAGCTCTGGCATTTGTTATTGTTATTGTTATTGTTGTTTTTATTGTTGTTGTTATCTTGTGACTCTGTTTATTTATCTGTGCTAAGTTGTTGGCTTTTTTCATGAGCCGCTTTGCCATTTACTTCTGTTATTTCTGCTGTTGTTTCTGTTGTTGCTTTTGCTGTTGAGCAGCGCCTATTGATAATACATATTTAGTTTGCCTTGCATATAAATCAATGTTGGTCATTTCGATTGGCATCCAAACTATGCACCACGCGGCGCTCAAATAATCCGTCAGGGTCGTCCTCAAACGGGGGCTATTAGCTTTTTTTGAATAGCTAGAGGCGTTAATGTAAATGTAAATCTGTCAAACCCGTGCCCTACCGTATTTCCACGGCATCAAAACTTAACTCTTCAAGTTCAAAAGCTATGATGATTATTATGATATAGTTATTATGATTTTAATGTCTTGAAATTTTGATCTACAACTTTTGGTTTTCATTAAATATTTTTTTACCGAATTTTGCCTAAATGCACGGTCACCCTAATAAGCTTATTTTTGGGTTTTATGATGTAATAATCTCTGCCTTTTTCTTAGTAAACCACAGTTTTAAAAACATTTTCTATAAAATATGGTCATCCTATCCATTATGATAATAGTTAATATTCTTCAACTGATTCGGCAGTATATTTCTCATTCGAATATAGTATCTGAAACCCAGTATTCTTATTCTCTAGAAGATATGGTCACCCTATATACATCATTTGATAGTTTCATTTATTTACATTTTATAAATTTTCAGGAGCGACTTCTTAACGATAAATAAGACTTTTTTATTAAAATTTGGTCACCCTAATACGGACATTTTTTATTGCTTAGCCTTAAATGAATTTTACTTCAAAGATATTAGTAAGTAAATTTAATTGATAGAAACTTAGTTTAAAGAAATTTCAGTTATATAAATATTTGTAGAATATTTGAGTTAAACATCTGAAGCTGTTTTTATTAGATATTTTGGAGTAATTACACCCCACCCATAGAGTATCTCCCCCTTTGAAGGGGGCGCTCCTGCCAAAAGATAAACAGCCAAAAAAAAAATAAAATAAACTGACAACAACTACAACAATGTCGACACCTTGCCAGCATTTGTGAACATTTGTGAACATTGAAGCATTTGGGCTTGTGTTTAACACAAATCGACTGTCATGTGACACCAGGTACGAATGCCATTAGGTCGTTCCACACAGACAGCAGCAGCAGCGACGTCGACGTCGACGCTGACTGAGGCAGCGACTGCGACTGAGATTAAAATAAAAACAACAACTGAGAGCTCATTGACTGGCTAATAAGTTGAGTATTAATGTTGTTTAGGAACTTAATAGAGATGACTACCTGAAAGCAGCAAACCATAGAGAGTTGGAGTGGCTGACCTCCCCGGCTTAAATATATTCAGTTATAATTTGTGGTAATTGAGTCGTCATTAGGCGAGTCTGAGTCTGAGTCTGAGTTGGAGTCGGAGTCGGAGTTTCATGCAGAAACTGAACTGCTGACCCATTTGATGGATTTGCTTAACGCTGCTTGACAGCTTCAATAGACATCGCATTGAGGTTGGTCATCGCATCGACCGATCTTCCTCTTGGCTATAGCTTTTTGAATGTCTTATTATTTATCATTTTTTTATTGAGTTAATATTTATTTGGTTGCCCATACTTTGTTGCATAATTAAAGCTTAGATTCTTAATTATTTATTATGCCGCGGAAGATGATCGTATCGAGATTTATAAATTCCTTATCGATTTATGGATGCTTCTTAATTAATTGCTAATTTGTGATTAACATTAACATTGAAATTTAATGATGTTCACCAGGTGGTGTCACAAGGCAGAGGAAGCTCGGCTGCAACGGGTGGTGCAACGGCTGCCGCGTAGGTGGCAATTGGCGGTGCGGCATGAACGGCGAATTTGCCATACGAACTCTGTGGTGCAGCCAGATGATACGGGTAGGGCGGTGGTGCAGCAAATCTGGCTACAAACTGTGCGGGTGGTGGTGCAGAGTAGTGTATGGTTGGTGGTGCAGCGGAGTAGTGTAAAGCTGGTGGTGGTGCAGCGTAATGTACAGCTGGTTGTGGTGCAGCGTAGTGTAAAGCTGGTTGTGGTGCAGAGTAGTGTACAGCAGGTGGTGCAGCGTAGTGTAAAGCTGGTGGTGCTGCTGCATAGTGCACAGCTGGTGGTGCAGCAAAGCCGGCATATGAAGTGGTCGTTGTGGTCACGGGAGTACCGAGCGTATACTTGATACCAGGCGCAGCCACAGGAGCTGCATAGCCAATGTGATGGGCCGCAGGGGCAGCAGCGTATTTGACAAAGTGTGGGGCAGGTGGTGCTGCAGCAGCATAGCTCAGAGCAAGTGGTGCGCTGTAAACAGCCTCAACTGCAACGGGAGCTGGTGGTGCAGCATGTAAAAAGCCGGCAAATGTGGTTGAGCAAAGGCTGAGCAAGAGCAGAGGCAGCTAGAGGAGTCGGAGGAGGAGAGAGAGAGATAATGAAAATGAAAGAGATAGGAATCAAGTCAACTTTGGAACTTCTCACTTCTTTTAACTCAATATTCCCTTATTCAACTCCCAACTTTACTTACCATTCTCAACATTTTGTAGCTTCCGATTTGGCAGTGGTTTTAGGTGGTTATAATGTCAGACTTTCTCGTGAAATGAATTGATTTGGTTGAGTAATGCGCGTATTTATAGCGTATTGAAGATCGTGGATTACGCGTCTGCCGAAAAGTAAAACTCCATTACGGGAGCAAACCACCGCCAACCAGCAAACCACCGCCAACCACCAACCACGTCCAATCGACAAGCAAATCGTGCGGCAAATGCACGCGACACGTTTCGCAATTCATTGCAAGTCACAAAAACAAAGTCAGAAACAGTCCCTGAAGACTGTATCTCTCTCTCTATCGCTCTCTCTCTGACTCTTTTTAGCTGCCAATAAATTGGGTTAGAAGTTGGCCTAAAGAGTGCTGCGTCTTTGGCTTGCCCCACTGCAATTGCAAACACGTTCCACGCCTTGTGTCTGTGATTGATAGCTCATGTCTCGAATAAATGTCAAAATATCATTTAAAAGGCCTACCTATGATATAAATTAAGCTGCGCCGACAATAATACTCTGATTTTTTTGAATAAGGCCAACACTCAAAAGTATGCAGTGAATATATAAAGAGTCAATGAGTTGTGTAATTATTAATATTTTTCTCAATTTATTTATTGTTTACTAAAGGATTAGATTTATCCTAAGAAAAAGTTGAGAATTAAATACTTAGATAATCTAAAATTTTTAAATTGAAACAGAATTTATTTAGACAAGCCTAAAGCAATGATTTCGAATGTCAAATTGAATGAACTAAATTTAAATTAATTATATTTAAATAAATTTTGTTTATTGTACAATATATAATTTTTATTTAAACTTAAAATAATTTGCTTATCATCATAATCTCTAGAGATATGTGAAACTTATTTTATGCATATCGCAGCCAATTAATTTGTATCACAAATGCCAGCCACGTGTCCCCCTTAAAAATCAAAAAAAAAAGAAGAAAAATAAAGATGTTAACAAAACATGGATAAGTTGAAGTTGCAGAGAAATTAGCATAACGAAGTGGCCTCACAATCAGAAGACGGTTTAAGGGAATTTGCCAGAAGTTCGCGAATTGTGTGCTCGAGTGTGGCACATGCCACAGCCCTTGAAATCGTACTCGCATTGCTTGTGGAGGCGGCGTGGCACGGGGCGGGGCGGGGCAGGGGTGTGGCAGGGTGAAGTGCCGCCGGCAACAGAAGCAGAAGCTGAAAATACAGACAAGATGTCTTCGCGTAATGCGCTCTAAATTGGCGCACGTGTTTCGCCAGTTCAACATGTTGCCAATTCCCTACACCAACCCACGCCCACCCCTCCACCTCACACCTTCCTCCTGCTTCGCCTGTTGCTGCTCTTACGATGTTCCCTTTGGCAGTATCTACTTGCCACATATACTTGAAGCACGCGCAACGCACACACGGCTGAAAAATCTGTCACGCATCGTTACCTTTTGATGTTTGTTGTTGCCCTCTCCCTCTCCCTCTCCCTCTCTCTCTCTCTCTCTCTCTCTCTCTCTCTGTTTCTACTTCACTTGAGTCTGAATACGTTTGGCAGTGACAGTTCCAAATGCTGCAAGGCAAATGTTACTCATACGCAACGTTGCCTGTCATTGAACCCGCACTTGCAACATGCAGAACAACAACGAGAACATATTGCGGCTCAGAGACAACAAATCCCTACTAATAACAACCATAATTAATTAAAGGTTTTGACATTGCTTTTCAGCAAGTCAATAAAGTTTTTAAGTTTGTCAGAGATTCTCAAATTGTCAAGTAGAATTTAAGATAAGAAAAATACTATGAAGATCAAATGACTAAATTCAAATTAATTTCCTGTAGTTTTCTTCTAAGTAGCTCAATATGTTAAGTAAAAGAGCTTGAAAACAAGTAAAAAATTCTTATTTTGTAGTACATATATCTTAACTAGCAGTAGCTGTAGAAAATACAGCAGAAAAAGTTAAACAACATAAGCCAGTTATTTAGTAGACGACTAAAACGGACGTTAAAATTAAATATGTAAATAAATATTAAATATTTATTGCATTTTAATTCCACGTTTGTTTCCAGTATAATAAGTGCATCAACTCTGCTTTCATGATATACATGTACATTGAATACCGCTTCTTATTTCTTCTTTCACAGGGAATGTCTCCAGCAGCTTCGGGCCACAATCAAACTCGACCAGCTTGCAGGTTTTATAACCAGTAACCAATGGACACGAGGCAAAACTGACATGAACTTCACGCAGCGGCTCTTTTATATCATAATTAAAATCACCTGGAGTCGATTAAAAGAACAAATTTAAGATTTACAATTTTTGAAAATTTTCGAAAAATGTAAAGGGGTAACTATGTAAAAAAAACAAATTTTGAAAATCATCCAATTCTTATTCCAAATCAATATTTGTATAATAAAATGGTCAAAAAAACATCCCTTTTTAAAATCGATCAAGATTTGACAAATCTATTCAAATTAAAAGAATCAAACCATAAATCACGGTAAGTTTTGCAGTTTTTGGCTTAAATCTTAAAGAAACCAATCGAAATTTTGTCCAAAAGTACTTTTTTACACTAATTTTACCACCTGGAGTCGATTAAAGCAATAAAAAAAAGATTTTAAATTTTTGAAAATTTTTGAAAAATTTAAAGGGGTAACACTGTAAAAATCGACAAATTTTGGAAAAAAAATTTTTGTCTCAGAATCAAAAAATTTAAATGCAAAGTTAAAGTAGGGTTAATTTTATGAAAAATGAGACATTCCTCATGGAAATCGAGTGAGCTTTCATAAAGTTGTGCTTGTCGAAAGTCCAAAGAGTCAACATTTCTCATATGTAGATAATTTGTTTTGTATCCGAAACCATACAGGTATTTCAAAACCGAAATATACAAAAAATCGGTAACCGTTACGTAACAGATGTATACAAATTCTGCGTAACCGTTAACGTAAATGCGAAAGTAACCGAAACCGTCACTGAAACCGATATTCGTTTCGGTTTGATACCCTGATTAAAATTAAAATTAAATTAAATAACTAATACTAGTAATAATATACTATAATAAAATGTTAAGCAATCTCCACACATACTTTACATAAGATAAATATAAAAAATATATATCCAAATTATGTTACACACTGTATTTAAGAGAGGGAGAGAGAAGTTCGAGGTCATATTTTAAAAAATTTTAAATTAACATTTTATATATATATATTTATTTGTTTATTTATTTATTATTATTAAATACAATATAAAATAATAGGCCTAACATATTATTTAATAATGCTCCTTATTTTCTTCCACAGGGAATCAAACTCGGACAGCATGCAGAATCGATAACCAGTCACCAATTATTATTATTATTATTATATTATTAAATAATTAAATATTCCACGTAAAATAACTATAACGATTGTATATCAAAATGTTCAAATACATTTTTATATTTAATATAACTGTTTAATTATTGCTAATATTAAAGTATTTTTTATTCTCCATGTAACAGATTTTGTAATTATGTAGGATTTTAAGAATAAAAAATCTACAAATTTGAATTTAAACGGTGTTTTCATTACTGAAAGAACTTAATTTGCAGATGTGGCATCACAGCGCGCACTTGCGCCAAATTAAAATGGTGAGAAGTATGATCTTGAAGCTCGTGCTCTCTCTCTCCCTCAAATGAAATATTCACTTGCTGCTCATTTCTGTTCGCCTGGTATTTCAGCTGGCATTTTGGCTTTTCTAGGCATCGCAGATTGCCGACTGTCTGGATGTCTGTATGTCTGTATGTATGCATGTATGTATGCATGTATGTATGTATGTATGTATGTATGTATGTATGTATGTATGTATGTATGTATGTATGTATGTATGTATGTATGTATGTATGTATGTATGTATGTATGTATGTATGAATGTATGTATGTATGTATGTATGTATGTATGTATGTATGTTTGTACATATGTAAATATGTATGTATGTATGTATGTATGTATGTATGTATGTATGTATGTATGTATGTTCATATGTCAGTATGTATGTATGTCTGCATCAGCGCGCTGCCACCGCAAATCAAGCCGAAAAGCAAAAATACCAGCTGAACTACCAGGCGAACAGGAATCAGCAGCAGGCGAAAATTTTTGTTACTGCAGCCGAAAGTATGCTACAAAAATAATTGCAAAATATCGCATTTTATATGCAGCTCAAAAGTATGCAGTAAACATTTTCTACTACTTATTAACATATAAGCACGAAAGTATGCTACATAAAAAATAATGTATTCGAACTTTTAAGCATCCGCACAAAAGTATGCATCGGAATATTTTCTATTTAAAAATTTAAAACGGTTGCTTTCTGCTCATTTCTATTGGCCTGGTATTCAAAATAAATAAACCCATTTCCAATAAATAATCCTTTTTCATTTCAAAATTAAATCTTCTTTTATTCTTAAAATCCTATCTTTATAGAATAACATTGAGTAAATGCTATTTTTTCAATTCGTTTTCTGAGAGTTCTTTCCTTGTTGGTATAATTATAATAGATTTAATTTAAATTTAAATTAATATTTAACTTAATTTAGTTTATGCTAAGGTCCAGTTTTCTTAGAAGCGTGTCCTTCTAAATCTAAATCCTCACCATCAGCTCTGAAAGAAAGAAAAGAATTAGAAGTAGAATGAGATAGACGAATACGAATATCAGAAGACGGTCTTACCTTGAGAATTTTCTGGGCACACTTGATGCTGGCTAAGAGGGAGGATGTTGCTTAGACAATTGAAGAAACGATCCACATACTTTATGTAGAGTATGGAAATGACTTTCAAGTTCGGCACCGCTAAAGCCTCCTCCAAACCAGGAAACCCAAGGAAGAGTATATATTAGTAATATAGAAAACTATATAATAATATATTATAGCCGTATTGTTTGGAGATAGTATATTGACCCCGCGATTCATTTATGTGGTCGGCTTATAAATTTTGACTAGATAAAAAAAACTATAAAACTTAAACTAAGTTGACAAGAAGTGCTTAGAGTTATAAATATTATATCCCAGCTGTCCATCTAGGGTAACTGTAAGTCAATGATCTTAGCAAGGTCAGTGGGGAGTGTGGGTGGATGTGGCAAGCACGCGTGTGATTTGGTTGCTTGCAACTTGTTAAAGGGGCTTAAATCTTAAAGAAACAAATCGAAATTTAGTCCAAAAATACTTTTTTACTCTAATTTTATCACCTACAATCGATTGAATGACTAAAACAAAGATTTAAAATTTTTAAAAATTTTCGAAAAATGTAAAGGGGTAACTATGTAAAATTTCCGAAAAAAATGAATTTTTAAAACTCATCAAATTTTGATGCCATATCAAAATTTGTATAATAAAATGGACAAAAAAACATCCTTTTTTAAAATCGACTAAGATTTGACAAATCTATTCAAATTAAAAGAATACCATGTGCTGTAAATCAGGGAATATTTTGTAGTTTTTGCTCTGAAAGAACGAAAAGAATTAAAAGTAGAATGAGATAGACGAATATGAATATCAGAAGACAGTCTTACCTTGAGGATTTTCTGGGCACACTTGATGCTGGCTTAGAGGGAGGCTGAGATTTTCGTAGATGTTGCTTAGACAATTGAAGACACGATCCACATACTTCAGGTCGAGTATGGAAATGACTTTCCAGTTCGGCACCGCTAAAGCCTCCTCCAAGCCAGGGAACCTAAGAAAGAGTATATATTATTAATGTAGAATACTATTTAATAATGTATTATATCCTAATCGACAACTCGAATTATTTTTCTGTCTGTTTTTAAATTTTTACTAAATAAAATAAAAATATTAAACATAAACTTAGTTGCTACAAAGTGTTAAGAGCTATAAATATTATACCCCAGTTGCGAATCTAGGGTAACTGTAAGCGAAGTCAATGCTCTAAGCAAGGTCAGTGGAGGGCGGGGGGAGGGGGGGGGACTGTGGGCGGATGTGGCAAGCACGCGTGTGTTTTGGTTGCATGCAACGTGCATTCCCCGGGGCCAGGATCAACTTGCAACTGGTTGAGTGACCGAGCGAGGCTTCGAGTTGGTCCCTAATTAAGCTCAGCACTTGTTATGCCATGTGTCCGCTCGGATGATTGTTGCTATTCTCGTTCTCGTTCTCGTTCTCGTAGAGCAACCAATTCAATGCCCTTTTAATTGCAACACCCACAAGAGCAGCACTCTGGAAATGCAATCAAGAGCAAAATCCTTGACGTGTGTGACGTTTGTTATTGCGGTTTATTGTGGCTGAGAAGGTCCTTGCCCTGTGGTCACTGGGCTGTTAATAATTCACAGTCCAGCTGCCTTGACCAATGCAAATGTTGTAAGAAGATAAACATAAATAATTAAATGCAAATGCAAATGCAAATGCTGTTGCATACTTTGAAGCAGCAATTTTAACTCAAAGTTCATTCGAAGCAAATGTGAGTGGCTAACAACAGCTGAGCTTTGGCTAAGAGCAGGTGTTTCAATTGCTATTCATGACCTCACGGTGTGGGAAACACGACACTGAGTCGACGGGAGGTAACTGTGCCACCCTCCTCTGTGGCCCCGCCCCCCTCTCTCGAGTCAACCAACTGAGTACTGAGTACTGAGTGCAGTACAAAGACAATGTTTCTGCTTCAATGAATATTCAATGCGCAAATTGCAAGTAGGAAGCAACCCACATTTGTCTATGGTCTCCCCTCTGCCTTCTCCTGCGTCTTCTCGTCTGCAAGGTCGTTGCCAAATTGTGGCGCGGCCTTTGCTGAATGCTTCGGTGGCTAACAAATCCAAACAGATGGACAATCGACGGGTGTCAACGTTGTTAATATTAACTAATAAAAACGAACAACTTCAACTAATCATAATAATAGAGTTTACGATCGTTTGGGGCATAATTTATGACGATAATGCGCATTGTATCTTTGTGTATATTTGGTATCTTGGCCATAATTGTTGTACATTTGTTGGCCTGTCTAAGGCCGTTGCCACAATGCGGCATTGTTGTTGCCACCATTCACCGCACGCAAATTCTCTTCAACTTTTCTTTTTGGGCAGTCTATTAAGATTTTAATAACCCAACTCGTCGCGTCACTAACTTGGCCAAAAGCAAATAAAGTGACACATTTAGCAACTGACAGACTCGTGTACTGCTCCAATTTCTCAATTGCAAAAACGAATCAGCAACATATTCAGCAGGCAGAGACGGAGAGTCGGAAAGACGGACTTGGACTTGCTTCAATAAATGATTATTTCAATTGCACCACTCGACGCACTTTCGTTGCAGCCACCTGTCAGCTTGCCACTCGCCCAGCCAACCACGCCCCTTTTTGCCCCACTCTTTACTCCTATTAACATTTGTCAACTGGCACTCGCATTATTGCCAGGCGTTGGCATTTCAATTGAATTTGTTCAAGGAAAATTTCAACACTTAAGCAGGCTACACTGAGAAAAAATGCACAAGTGAAACGATAATTGGATAGAACTAGACAAAAAATATAACTGTAATTGCCACATGCATAATTACAGTCACGATTGTTCAAGTTCTTATTTAACACAAAATAAATTGTCAGAAAAAAGTTTGTGAACATTTAAATAATAATATGAATTTAAATAAATGCCAAATTAAATATAGAATTATACGAATCTATAGAAGAAAAGTAAAACTCATAGCTATATCATTTTTCGAAACAAGTCATCGAATTGTCTTTTGAATTTGACTCTGACCCAGTTTGCGCTGTACATAATATTTAATTTTGTTCCATCATTAATTATTTTCGAAATATTCGAAATACTTTTTTCCCAGTGTAATCATAAAAAGAATGTTCTATTGTTATAGTTTTTTGTTGTATTTTTTCTGAATCGTTTATTTACTTAAGTCGAAACCACGAGCATTGCACAATAACAAAAAGTAATAACTAACAGCATTGACTTGATCTCTTGCTCTTACTCTCTCTCTCTCTCTCTCTCGCTCTCACACTATCTCTATCTCGCTCAGCCTGTGTCTCTGTCTCCGTCTCCGTCTCCGTAGTGGAATTTTGAACACGACTGTGAGTTTAACACTTTGACAGCGGCAAAATGTTGAACATATTGTACTGAGGAATCTCACACAATCCGATGGGAATATGCAGAAGTGGTTGTTGTTGTTGTTGTTGTTGCTGTTGTGATGGTGGTGTTCGTGTCAAGGGTGGTGCAGTTTGGTCGTCAACGAGAAGTGCTGCCTGATGGACGCTTAGTGCAGATAACCATGGCCGTAGCCATGTCCATAACCAGAGTATCCCAATCCGTAGCTGGGGTAGCTGCTATAGCCGCCATAGCCATGTCCGTGGTAGGTGGAGGTGGTGTGCAGAGCGGGGGCAGCAACGACAGCGGGTGCGGCGTGATAGATGGGAGCAGCATGGACCACGGGATAGGCCTTGGTGGCCACCTTGTAGGTGTTGGCATAAGATGTGGCCACCGGATGCGCAATGGTCTTCACAATCGGAGCATGCACAATGGCGGGGGCGGCGTAGCTCTTGATGATCGGGGCGTGCGAGATGACAGCGGGGGCGGCATAGCCGCCATAGGAGCCATAGGAGCCATAGCCCAGGCCATAGCCATGACTATAGGGCGAGATGACACCAGCGTTGGCAACGGCGCACAGAGCGGACAGGACGGCGAACTGTTGAATTCAATTAATTGTGTCAAGTTTGTCGCCTAAGTCTTTTGCGGCAAGTTTGTCGCCTAAGTCTTTCGTATGCTTACCAGCTTGAACATTTTGGTTGGTTGGTTGGTTGCTTGGCTTGGCTATTGGCTACTTCTTGGCTGAAGAGTTGAGTGTGTTATGTTTAAACAAGCGCTAAGCTTGGCATATTTATACCGAATCAAAAGTCTGAGAAATATTCTGAAACAACGTCAACAAAAGCAACAACAACAACACGAACTGCGAATCAAAAGCGTGAACGCCCTGCCCTGTCCGCAACTTCGTCAAAAAAAAAAAATAGCCGACTTCAGGTTCAGTTTAAGCTTCGGGCCGCGCTGTTGACGCCGACGCCGACGCCGACGGCGACGTCGACGTCATAGTTGTGGCTTGGAGTTTGCTTTTTCAGAATAGCATGCAGAGCATTTGAGCTACGATCTCGATCGATCTTGATGCAGTGCCGCAGAAATCAGTCACGGGCCTTGTTGTTGTTGTGGCTGTTGTTGTTGTTGCATTTGAATTTTCCCAGACCGTCGGTAGCCGAGTGGAAAACGCGAAAAACTCTTCGATCGAAAAACACTGGCAATGATCAATTCAATTACAGTTGACTTATTCGCACCGAAGTGAGTTGTCAGCCGTCTCCGAAGTCGAGTCGAGTCGAGTCGAGTTTTGTCGTTTTTTTCTTTTTGTGCCGGAAATCAAAGGCTAAAGCCGTTGCATGACTTTTCCACCATTGTTGCATGCAGTTTACATATTCTTGTTGCCGTTTCTGTTTCTGTTTCTGTTTCTGTTTCTGTTGTTGTTATTGTTCTTTCTTGGTTTCTTTTTTTGTGGTCGCTTAATTGTTGTTCTTATTGTAATTTGCGGTTTACTTAACGCGCAATTAACTCGAATGCCGCCTGCAAGTGGTGCGAGCTTTGGGCGTCAACCTGCTGCCACAAATTGTGGCATATAACATTGTGCAATGCATTATACACATATGAGTAGTTTTTAGTTTTTAGCTCCCACATTTAAGCAAAAAGAAATACAGATTCCTTTCTAAAACCGCGAAACTCACGCACTTGATTATCAATCAGCATTTTTGCTGATTGACAGCACACTCCGTAGGTGTCTAAAATCTTGAATCTAACTATGCAAATGCTGTGCCTCAACTCCTTCAAAGCTACCTCCCTCTCTCTTCCCCCACCCCCTTCCACTCCACAGTTTTCTGTCCCCTCTAAATACGTAGATGAAAAATCGAGCTGCTTAATAACTGACAACGAATTGCGAATGTGGACGACGAGTGTCCAGTTCAGTGTCCAGCTGCTGCCCAGTGGTCAACAGTGCTTGCCACTTTGTTGCTCGACGTTTTCACATTAATATTTGTTTTAACTGATTTCTTATCGCTGGCAACCGAGCGGCGTACGCGGCGTATGCGTAACTTGCAATTCATACGAAAATCAATTCGCATCGCAAGCGCAAATAAATTAGAAAAATAAACAAATGCGAATGTCATTGATGATGCAGTTTGAACTGGTTGATACCCTGTAGTTGAGTATAGTATATCAGAGATTGTTTTGAAAATATTCTGTATATAAAGTTACTCTATTAAGCTATCATAAGTTAGCAAATAAACAACAACTGAAATATATCTATATCTAAAATATATATACTTAGGAATCGTAGTAGTTACAAGTGTGGAACATTCTCGTGACACATTCCTTTGCTTACAGGGTATCTGGCATTAAATGCAGTCCGTGTTCGCCTCATTTTTGAGCACTCGTTTTAATGGCCTGCCAGATTTCTTAATGGCCATTCTTAATTTTTCATTTCCTCCCCGCCAGTTGCACCCACTCCTCACTCTCCCTGTCTCTCTCTATCTGCACTCTCCCCCTCTCTGTCTCGCTTGTTGACCACGCCTTATCACTATCGCTTGGCAATCTGCTTAAGCAGCTGGGAAAACAGCGTCAAATTGGTAGCTGACCGCACAGCATAATCAATGCAACAACAGCAACAACAACAACAACAACAACAACAACAACAGCAACAACAATTTGTTGGCTATAACGATAAAAGGCGATTATACAATCGTATCGGGCGTAGGCCTGACGCTGATGCTGATTCCGACTTGAGTTGGGGCCTTGAGTGGCAGCTGCTTCAGAGTCTTGAGAGTTTTGATTCTGCACACACAAAGCGAGCTTCAACTTTATGGCGCATAAATCAATCGACAACAAACACAACACAACAAAACAGAAACTTAACAAACAGTGGACAATTCTTTTTCTGGTGGTTGCCAATTGCCAAAATCTGCATATTGACGGCAACCCTTCACCGGACACCTCGTGCCAGCGATTTGCATGTGTTGCGGCTTTATCTATATGCAAATGGCTTCGACACAACAGCAATCGAGAGCGTTTGATTGACTAAATAAAAAAACAAACAGGATACGAATTGCGTGACCCACCCACACCCACAACTACCAACCACCAACCACCGACCACCGACCACCAACCACAAACAGCAACCACTTCTAGTGGTGCTACACCAATTTTTGTGGCCCTCTTGTGGCCAGTCATTGTGGCCATAATTGCATTTTAATGGCTTCGCTGCTGGTGCATTGGGCAACGCATTGCTGCATGCCACAAGTTGTTGTTGCAACTGCAACTGCAACTGCAACTGCAACTGCAACACAAATCATTCAAACTTCAAATTAAAAGGCATCAATTTTAGTTTCGACTTTGATTCAGTTTCTTTGGCATACTTGTTTGATTTATAGCATTTCTAGGAAAATACAATAGGCAAATTATTTGCAAACAATTCGAGAAATTTCTTAAGCCAAAAAAGAGGAGGAAAATTTGAGTTGAGAAATTAAACCTGATTACAAATTATCTGGATAAATAGGAAATTATCATATATACTAATCGTAAACTAGGTATACAGAAAGTTGGAGCTTATACTTTAAATTAATTTAAGCTTTATATTGGATGTAAGAAAATATATTGAATATATATTTATAATATATAAAATTTATATAATATATAAAATATCTTCTTTTTTACTTTTAATATAAAAATTATAAATTTAAGTTTAGCGCGCATAAGAACCGAAATAAAATTCAAATAATTAATACATTTCTTTATAAATAAAAAAGAGTTATTCTATAATTTTTGATAAGAATCTACGAATTATTTGTATTTTAAAATTATATTTGTATTATTTCTATTTTACTTTTCAATAGGGCAGGAGAGTGAAGGGCAGCGAATGTAATTTTAAATCATCTTACAGTACAGTCTTGCAAAAAGTAATTTAATTAAGCTATCATTTGTGTTAGCTTTGCATAATTATATGGTGCGCAACGGTGACGCGGCCAACGAGTGCGCCAATTAAGTATTAAGTATACCACATGTTGGACGCGGTCAAGGTCGCTCAAGTTGACTGCCGACTGCGGCAATGTCGTGCACATTACAACGACAACGACAACGACAACGACAATGATGACAACAACTAATAATAATAATAATCACAATAACAACAACAACTAAAAACTGTAACAATGGCAAGACAATTGAAAAAATGACTAGAATACCTTCAATCGACTGCAAAATAAACGAAGCAACTGCGACGAGTAAATGCTCATGTATTATGGCAAAAAACAAGACAATTTTAATTGAAATGTGGTTAACGAATACTTAATACCCTTTGTTATAAATACTCATATATAGTTTCTTTACAAACACAATTACTGATAGTCAAGCACTCTCGATATGTGTAAAAATCATTGAATAACTTGTTGAATTTATTATTTTAATTTTAATAATCTATTATTTTATTAATATACGAACTAACTCACATCTCTTTCAGAAAAAAAAGACGGGCTCCTCCTTAATATTGAACCAATCATTGATCTCCTTGCGTCTTTTTTCATTAAACAAATATCCAGTGGGGGCCATTACTCGGTAATAGCCTTTCTTAAAATAGGGCAGGATTCTATAATGGGGTATCAACTGACTGATGTTATAATTCTTATATTTATCTTTGTCTGCTTTTCTGAGCAGCGGGAAATTGATGCTGGCTGCATCGCTGGAGATTCGCAGTTGCACCACGATGAACAACAGCTGGAAAAGATTTAAACTTGAATTGTCATCGATTATAATTGATTGATTGCCTTACCAAAAAACAAATAAGCAACTTCATTGTATTGATGCAACTATTTCCTGTTCTGGACTATAGCTAGACTAGCAATTTCCACCTGCTTTTATACGAGTAATCCACTTTATGTGCCAAATGCCACTTGCCACATGAAGTTCAGGGAAATTTCTGGCAGCTGCCACAGCTGAAAACATTTCAGAAACCTTACAAATAATATCAGCTTACAAACAGATTTGTGTTTTTTCGACGAAGAAATATTGGCTATCAGAATTAAATTTAAACCTGAATATATTTCAACTCATTCTTATTCTTAAACTATTTTATTTTTGTGAAGTTTGATAATACTTGGTAATAATTTTAAATTTAAAATGCTTGATCAACTTTTCAGAGAGTAGTTTTATTCCATGTCAGCGTTACATATTTGTTCAGAGAACTATAAGATACCTTTCAGAAAGGGCAAGGCAATAAACCAGCTGTCGTTTTATTAATGAAATTACAACGACCTCCTGTCGCTGCTCTGCAGCTGTCGGCGACAATTAGACGCGTCAGCAGTCACCTTCGGTTTTGGCCGCGAGCTGGCGAGTTTGGCTTAAATGTTTATCCCAAGCGCTGGTCAATCTGCCTGGGCCAACGCCTTTGCCTTGTTGTTGTTGTTGCTATTGGCCATTTGTGCTCTTTTTGGCCAACTTGTTGAGGACATTGCGCAATTAAGCTTTGGCTAACTGACAAGAAAAGCACGTAGTTTGACTATTTTGTTGTTCTAATTGTTGTTGTTGTTTTTGGTGTTGTGGTTGTTGTTGTTGGCCATGCATGTTAACTCTTGAAGCTGAGATTTTTTGACAGCTTCAATGAGCTGCGTTCGGCGTTTCAATGCAAATTGCAGAATCGGCTTCATAATTAAGTAGTTTAACAGCCGCCTGCTGCAAAATATCTGAATACACACGCATAGACCAATTTGTGCAGCAACAGCAACAACAACAACAAAAGCAGCAACAACAACAGCAGCACCAACAACAACAACAACAACTAACACAACAACGCCCCTAACTTATGCTCGTAAATTAAAATGGCAAACACCCCAGCGGCAAATTGTAGTAGTCGCTTGTTTTCAATACACTAACAAAGAGTAGAGTATCATAACTATGTGCAGCAAGTTGCAACAATCAATTGAAGTTGACACAGCTAGTTTCAGGTTTAAAGTAAGACATGTGAACTCAGCAATAGTTGAGGCTTTCTTAATGAAATTTGATATAGGCCGAAGTTATAATAACCTAGACGATTATGTATCTAAGTCAAAATTACTCACTCTCATAAATGACATAGAAAAAGTAATTCAATCTCAGCTTCTTAATATGTAGAGATATTATTATTAATTTTTTTAATAATAAACAATTTAAAATTATATCGAATAACAATTTAAATACTCAAGTTGTAGGAAAAATGTATAATAAAAAATATATCTAAAGCAAGATTAACTTCACATAAAATTCAGTTTATTTTATTAAGATGTGAAACACCATTAAAGTTGAGTTCGGTTGGCTGAATTACTATATTATATAATTATAGTCATAGTCAATGCACTTCAGAGTATTTTAACTTCGTCAAACTAAATGAAACTCAATTTTGCCTGTTTTATTTTGTATATTTTGTAGTTTGTCTGTCGCCAAATTGTATGCAAATTGTTTGATCGCATTTTTTATGCACACACCACGTGACGATCTTTGGCATGTGATTTATATGCCTCAAAAGTCCCACACGTCCTGAGCTGTTGATCAGATCAAGTGTGGTTTGATTATTGCCTTTTAATTGAATGTGCTCTACAAGTGGGGTGCAATTCTCCCCCTCCCTCCAACTTACCCCTCACGCCTCACCTCTAAGCCAGCAACGATTGCGACTTTCACTTTTTGTTGTTGTTCGTTGTCGTTGTCGTTGTTCTGATCTAATTGCAATTGACTAAGTCATGTGAATATCGTTCAATGAGTGTGAGTATTCGATCGAATACCCATGATTTGGGATTACTCACCCTGAACTTGGTGTATTGTTTTGTTTAATGGCGATCCACATGCTCATTATCAGATATTGCAAACACCTGTCGAAAGGTGCGAGACGCAGAGTTTGATTTGTTTCGACACTGCGAGAAATAACCAGTTCACTTGCCTAATTAAACTTTACTTAACAACTTCTTGTACTCACTATTTGTTGCAGTGTAACTATTGTCACGTCCACCGAGATGAAACAAGAACAAAAAGTGGCTATAAAAAGTCAATTAGACTTAATGATAGCTTCGGCTAAACTGCACATGAAATTTATGTAGTACGCTGATTGAACCAAAGCTCAGCTATGGAAATAGACGGATCCGGTTTTGGGGGCAAAAGCGACTCAAAACTGCTGTAATCAAGGAAGTTGCCAAGAAAACAAAGAAAACAACAAAAAAAACATGGTCAACTGCTGCTGTTATTTGGCCAACAACTGAGAAAAGTTTGGTAAGCTACGACTTGGACAATTACAAAAAGTTGTAATGGCGCCATTAAAATTAATAAGACAAGCGGCAGTCGTAACGCCCCAGTATAAATTGTTCCAGAACTAACCAAAAATCCAATTACATTTACATTTACATTAACATTAACATTAACTACTTCAAGTGCTTATTAAATGACTGTTAAATGCGTTTCGTTGACGGGGCGTATGAGCGATTTTTACTGAGTCTTGTCAGCTAAATATAATCGCATAATGCGAACCAATCTGACTTCGACAACAGCTAATCACAACACTCGACAGTCAGTCGACCGAACAGAGAGAAAAAAATCGAATGAAAAAAACTGAAACTGTGCGATTTCTAACGCTAATTAAGCCGCATGTTGCGTCGACTTGCGAATTCTTCCCCCTCCTTCATTCTCTCCTCTCCTCTCCTCTCCAGTCAATCCCAGCGGACAACTGCTTGTTGCCAACTTCAACTTCTATTAATTAAACTATTAACTACACTCGTAATTCAACTGTCTATCCGTCAATTCTCATCGGCCGCAACCAATCAACAGAATTGTGCGTTTTTTTATTTATTTACTTTGCTTTTGGCAGTGGCAAAAGTCAAATTACTGAATTAACGAGTTCATGGCTCCCAGAATTCGGAAGAATATGAAGATTAGATTAAGATGATCTCTGTTTGTTTCCTTAAGTAGACAGCTCTTATATTGATTGCTCCCAGTTTGAATCTAAATAAGATTTTACCACTTTAAGTATTCCTTCTTTTCAAATATTTTTATATTATAACTCTTGATAGAATAAAAAAGGCATAAAACCTTTAATTAATATTTTCATTTATAGTATAAGTTATATACCTCTTAACCCCTTAAAAATAGTCTTACTAGCTTTAGAAGAAGTAAAAGTCAAATATGTATATAAAGAACAATTACTTATTTCCAGTTAATCCCACTTTTTGCATTTATTTCAACTATTTTGCCCACTGTACTTCCTAAATACAAAGTTGGCTCTATTTACAAGACAACGCTAGACAAATACGGCAAATGAAAGAATGCAACTCAAGTTTTGTCTACGCTCCATAAGACAACAACAAATTTGGCTATTAACAAAATTGTTAGCATATTACTCTAAGTAATTCCCTCGACAACTTATGGCCATGTAAGAGATACAGCTCAGCGGAACTCTAGTTTTGGTTAAAGACAATTTAATTAACTCGGACTAAAAAGACTGTCAAAATTTGCTGGTCTTTCTGGGGTTAAGTTACGCTAGAGATTTTAAGCTAAGCTTGAAAAAGCTTCGATAAAAGCTTTGATTAAGTCAAAGCCTAAAAGTAGGCAACGTAATTTGTAAGTCAATTTTAATATAAAAACTCATGAATGACAGCAAAGTGGCCTTAAAGCAGATCACACCAAAAATGCAAGTGGGTCAAGTGGCCAACAGTTGTAAGCTTGGCCAATTATAAAAATAATAAGATCCACAATTAACACCACATCAAGTGTAAAGAGACCCCAACGATTTTCAACTTACACTGAGCTGTGCTTAAGGCAATTAAAGATGGTTTTTTTTTGGGTGAAGTGGTGCAAAGTGGTGCTACAACTGGTTCACTAATTATAATGTGGCGCTGCTGTCAGTGAGTCGTTATGGTTTTTCCCATTTGCGTGCTTCTAATTGAATTAGAGCCAAAGGTCAGCTGGAAGTTGGCCAAAAGCGTAGAAGCCAAAAGAAAACAAGACTTGTCGCACAATTTGTGTTGGTGGTGCAGCCAGGAAAAGTCAACGGGGCGTGGAATATTCGAACTAACTCCTCTGAGAGTATTTATGCTAATGCGAATTTTGCTGACTTCATTGTCTGGTTAACTGGCAACTGGAAATTGGTAACTGGAGCGTTGCACTGGCAACTGGAGCCATGGCGAATGCAGTTGAAATGCAGCTGACTTATAGCCACAAGTGGTTCAGTCTGCTCTGCTCTGGGTGGGTGTGATTCCATTCGTTTTGGGAGACAGAAGCCCACAAGAGTCGACAGCAAATATTCCATGAGAGATTTGAGTCAAGTTTTGACTTTTGCCTTGGCTGCACCACTTAGTCGCTCAGTTACGCCCAAATGGGTCACTAATGAGGCGTCTTAGCCTGGGAAAAAGCAACACACAAAGCAAAGCAAAGGCAAAACAAACAAAGATCTTGATGGGTCGATTGTCTGTGCCAATTCTAACGTAAAGAAACGGGCTATAAAATTGTGTTGCTTCTTCAGCACTAGCCACAGTTCCAAGTTGCCTCTATCAAAGTTTGGACCAACACCGAAAACTAAAGAAAATGTTGAAAATTGTAAGTTCATCTGTGGATATTAAATGGATAAAACAGACTTTGAATCACAATTTCCTCTGTAGGTGCTCGTGTTGTGTGTGGCTTATGTCACTTTGAGCCAGGCTCGTCCTCATCCCAGCTATCTGCCCAGCTACGAGACCATCGAATATGCACCCACTGTGGTGGGTTACGAGTCCTTGGCATTGCCAGCCGCTGTTTCCCACCAGAGCTCGACGGTGGTGCACGAGAAACGTCCCTACTGGCGTCCCATTGTCGAGCACTCGCACCACACGCCGCTCCTGAAGTCCTACAGCCCCACCACCCACTACGCCTATGCCCACCCGGCACCACTGAGCTATGGCAGTGAGTGGTACGAGCCCGGCTGGAATGGCGCCGTCAACTATCCCGGCATCTACCTCAAGTGAAAAACAGGACTAACTAGTGATATAAATACGAATTATACAACGACTTATATCAATGTTTTTAAAAATCGTCAGTGAAATCATCTATGCCTGGGTGTATTGTAAAGTAAGACATCTGTTTTTAATCACATAAATATTTTAATCAATTGAAAGAGGGCTTAAATTGAACAGTGTTTGAAATTATTTAAGCATTGAATTAAAAAATCGTCAGTGAAATCATCTATGCCTGGGTATATTGGAAAATACGACATCTGTATTCAATTACATAATTATTTTGATAAATGGAAATGTGGCTTAAATTGAAAATCCTTTAAATATATTTAAGCATCGGCATTGAAAATCGTCAGGGAAATCATCTATGCCTCGGTGTAGTGAAAAGAATGACATCATAACATAAATAATTTTAAATTAAATATCTCTTTTTGCATTGAATGATAAACTGTAGAATTCAAAGTAGAATTAAAAAGCAATATAATAAAGGATCGGGAAATACTTATATGAAAAGGTGATGCTATCGATTTTAACTGAGTGTCCCACATTCCCATGTACATAAACATCGATGTCTTCATTGGCTATTTAAAAATCTGGTGCTATGATTTATAACTCAAAGAATCAAAAATAAAAATTCCCACACTTAAAATAAAAACTCTCAGGTTGAATTTATGATTTACATTCGAGTATTTATTTATTTACTTTTCGGAGGCGACACAAGTCAACAACGGACTTCAAAATCTTTCGTTCTCGTTTCTCGTTTCTTACCAGGCGCTGGCTGCGTACGTGGTCAGTGGTGCGTGGTGCAGCACGGGGGCGGAGTAGGTGAGTGGTGCGGAGTAGGTGAGTGGTGCGGAGTAGGTGAGTGGTGCGGAGTAGGCAACCGGAGCGTGGGCAGCAGCGGCGTATGTGGTGTAGGCGGCGGCAGGCAGGGCGGAGTAGCTGGACACGGGCGCCACGGCGGAGTAGGTGGACACGGGAGCCGCTGCGGCGTAGGTGGCAACGGGGGCGGCGGAGTGCAGCGTCGTCTTCACGACGGGGGCAACCACATCCTCAACCACTGGGGTGTTGTGCACCTGGGTGACGCTCTGGTGGGAGACAGCGGTGGGCACGCTCTTGACCACAGCGCCGACCTTGGCCAAGGTCGACTCCTGGACATAGGCGGTGGGTGCGCTGTAGACGAGTGGAGCAGCCGCCAGATGACCTGGACGAGCGGCAGCAACGGCGACGAAGGCGGCGAGAACGAACTGTTCAAAAATATATATATTGAAATTAGATCAAAATTCTATAAGGAACTTGAGTTGTTTTGGGCTGCTTACCAATTTGAACATTTTTGTAGAGTGCTGTGGTTCTTTGACTTGTGTCGAAGGGTAGACTGAAGACTGTGCCTCTTGCCTCAACTGTCGCTGTCTTTTATACTTGAACTTCACTTTCAAGGCGCACGCACACACTCATGAATACAATGAATGATTACGAGTACTCAGACGAGTACGTGTCTGAACGGATTCTTGTCTCTGGTGCAGACAATAAACCAGATTATTATTCGCGGCCAATTTCAGCTCCGTTACGCACCACAAAAACCACAGCACCACCGCACCACCGCACCACTTAAGTACTTATTTCGTCGTCTCACTTCTCACTGCCCCGATTGAATTGTGAGTCGCTGCCAAACCCACTCTTATTTTCATTATTTTCGAAACGCGGCTCATTAGTCGCACGTGAACCCGCGTCCAATGATATTTGCTTTGCCATTGGCATTTGATTAAGTTACTCGAATTGTAACATAAACTGCGAACAACTTCCGACGGCTTCCGAGAAAATTTCAGTTGTGGCAGCTGCCAGAAATTATCCTGAATTTCATGTGGCATGTGGCACATGATGTGGAGTACTCGTATAAAATCAGTTGGAAATTCCTAGTCTTGTTATAGTCCAGAACAGGAAATAGTTGCATCAATACCATGAAGTTGCTCATTTGTTTTTTGGTAAGACAATCAATTAATCTAAACAGATAGAAATTCAATTTATAATCTTTTCCAGCTGTTGTTCATCGTGGTGCAACTGCGAATCTCCAGCGATGCAGCCAGCATCAATTTCCCGCTGCTCAGAAAAGCAGACAAAGATAAATATAAGAATTATAACATCAGTCAGGTGATACCCCATTATGGACTCCAGCCCTATGTTTATAATGCCTACTTCATAGTAATGTCCCCCACTGGGTATTTGTTTAATGAAAAGAGACGCAAAGAGATCAATGATTGGCTAAAAGTGAAGGATGACCAATTCTTCTTGTGAATGAGATATGAGTTAGCTCGTGAATTGCATATAAAATGTCCTTACGAAGTCAATAAAGTTAAAGCAACACTCAAAGCTAAATTTATTTATGTTGAAATAGAATTTAATAACTTTGTGCTAATGTATAAAAAATGCAAGAGAAGGCATAATGTTGAACAAAAAAAATAATTTATTAAATATAAAAAAGTCAATAAATCAGCAGTTATCAATTTAATATAAAAAATTAATAAAAATTGTTTAAGAAATTTAATTGATGAAAAGCGTTTTTCAAATCGAACTCTTTTTGGATTTAAGCACTTTCATGAGCCTGGTAAGATTGATTTCTGTGGATTTCTCAACTTCCGGCATATGCGAAATTACAGGGTATTTTGTAGTTGCGCTTGTTTCGCCTGCAGTGCGATCTCGCTTGTTTTTCTCTAGTGTTTCCTTCAGGTTCATTGGCCATTCGCCGATGCAATGCGTGTGCATTCAAGGTTTGTCCTTGAACCTGCGCTGCAAGGACAAGGACAACAATTCCCGCTTTCTATTTTATTTTTTCCAATAGCCTATGCACTAATCCAAGCATGTGGAGGGGATTAACTCAGCTTGTAGGGAACTTGACAAATTGTGAGTAGTTTCAGAGAGAATCTCAAAATGCGACATTGAAAATGAACGATCGTATATCTTAATACATATCAATATTTACTACGAATTTTAGATCAATATCTTGGTAACTATTTGTTTGACAACTGTTAAGAATATATAATTAATTCTAAATTTATCTTCTGCATTTTTTAATTTATATAATTTACGTTCATTTTTCATGACTTCTTAACTTTTTAAGCCCACTTAATTATTAAATAAAAATAAAATCATCATCTTTTAACAAACATGTGACTTAAATCTTGTTTTTAATGCTTGGCAAATTTAAATTACATATTCAATAAAAATATTTGCTTTTAAAAAAACCTAACTGAAAGCATTTTCGAATTAATTTTTGCAAATTCAAATTATTGCAGCATTTGATGCTTTCCACGCCTGATTAACGAAACAGTTGAGTTCTTGGTACGGGTATTTTACAGTTGAGTATTCCACAAGCAGTAGTTGGTTTGTTTACAGTCCTGTTGGCTGCCTGTCACTTGGCCAGCTGGACTGGGAAGTTGACGCCAAGGAGCAATGAACTTTCGAAGGGATAGGAAACTGCAAATGGCTAAACACAAACAAAACTCGATCGATATTCAAAGGCAAAAACATGTATTTATTTATTCGTAATCGTATCACAAGAGCCGTCCAACAAAGCACGTCCCATTATCAATCTGCGAGTCCTGCGGCGTCCTTACCACACTCCGGTGGCTGTGTAGGTCAGCGGCGAGGAAGCTGCCACATGTGCCACAGGCGCGGCGGCATAAACGCTGTGCACCACCGGAGCAGCGGCGGAGTAGGTGGCATGCACCACTGGAGCAGCGGCGGAGTAGGTGGCATGCACCACTGGAGCAGGGGCGGAGTAGGTGACCACAGGCGTTGACTTGACGACGGGAGCAACCACATCCTCGACCACGTGAGCGGAGCTGTGCACCACCGAGTGGCTCTGGTGGGAGACGGACGAGGGCACACTCTTCACCACAGCACCCACCTTGGCCAGGACGTTCTCCTGGACAATTGTGGTGGCTGGGGCGGCATAGACCACCGGCGATTCATACAGATGACCGGGACGGGCGACGGCGACGGCGACGGCGAGGAGAGCAGACAATACCACCAATTTGAACATTTTCGATTATGAGTTTTGTTTTCTTTTGGTCTGTATTGACTGACTGACTGACTGACTGCTTTGAGTTTCTGGCGAGAACTGTTTGTGGTGTGGCAACTGCAACGGTGGTTTATATAGCACGCACAGCACCACCAACGACCTTCACTTCCAGCTGAGACCCAAATCAGATTCGATTCTCAAACATCGACAGCGCAATCAATAAGTAATTAGAGTCGGTGGGCGGCTCAGCGGCAGAAACAACATTTGTTTGTTGACAAAGCCAACAGGTAACCAGTTTACTCGTATTGACCAGCTCAGCTCAAAGTTTTGGCCATTAGACGCACTTTGACTACTACTTATAATGTATAACTTCAATTGTCCGATTGGCCCTTCCTGCCTTTAAAACTGCATTACTTGCACTTTGAGTGCGTCTGTCGTTGCCTCTTTCAGGGTCATCGCAAGGTTTATGACTTGACTTCAGTTTCAGTTTCAGTTTGTTATACACTTACTGAGGGTATTAACATTTTGTCACGAAGTAAGTAACACTTTAAGGAATTCATTATATTTTACAACATTTTAAAATGTTTTTTAATAGCTGCTACAAAGCTGTCATACACTGATAAGAATTACTTTATATAAGCTTTAATCTAAGTTTTAAAGCCAAAAATCTTACTTTTAAACCAATCGCCTAAGACTAAGAGTAAAGAACCCAAACTCTTTAAAAATAATAGACTTAGTACCTTGTTTGTAAGATCACTTTTTTTTATGTTGCTTTGTAGTTTTCTATTGAATGTTTTGAAAATAATATTTAAAATAAAATTTAAAAATTAAATTAAAAATTTTATAGAGGAAGAAATTTATGAGTTAATTTATTCAATTTTCATTTTGTTTAAATCTAAATATTCAGCAAGGGTATCAAATCGTCGACATCCCTATAATAATTTTCACCTTTTGTAAGTTTTTGAGTTCGTTTGCGTTCACAGATTTCCCCGTTTAACGTTTCCTCACGCACTTGACCGTTTTAATTAAACATTAACTGGCAGCTGCTTTTGGGCCACATTTTAACTGTATATAAGAGCAGGCTTCACTTTTGGCAATTATCAGTCAACTTCGTTCGCTAACAACAGCAACAACACAGACCAAAAACATAAACGCATTCCCTCAACATGTTCAAATTGGTAAGACTCTTTGCAGTTGCTCGATGCAGGGCATCGTTATTAACCAGAAACTATTCTCCCTTTTTCCATTTTCCATTTTCCAGGTGGTGTTGTCTGCTCTCCTCTCCGTAGCTGTTGCCCGTCCCGGTCATCTGTATGAATCGCCGGTGGTCTATGCCGCCCCAGCCACCACAATTGTCCAGGAGAACGTCCTGGCCCAGGTCGGTGCTGTGGTAAAGAGTGTTCCCTCGTCCGTCTCCCACCAGAGCCACTCGGTGGTGCACAGCAGTGCTCACTATGTGGAGGATGTGGTTGCTCCCGTCGTCAAATCTTATGCTGCCCCCGTTGTCTCCAGCTATGTGGCAGCTCCATCTCCCGTCCTTTCCAGCTATGTGGCAGCTCCTGCTCCCTTCGTCAAGACTGTGGCCACCTATGCCGCACCTGCTCCAGTGCTGAAGACCTTTGCCACTCCTGTTGTCTACAACGCCGGCTGGTAAAGTCCCACTTCCAGGGCGAGTAACTGGACTAACTACTGATCTAAAAACCAAAACAAATCAATTGTCCTGTATATATTTCTGTTACTGTTTAATTGCGAGTAAAATGTGATTGTCTCTTAAAAATATGTTGTTCATATCTGAGTTTTGAGGCATTATTAAGAGATTCGTCTCACGAGTGCAAAAATCGATAATTTTCAAAAAAGTTAACTTTCAAAAATAAATAAAATTTAGATGCAGAATGAATTTAGAAGGCAAACCATGATCAAAATGACTTTCCAAGTGAAAATTGGTCAAGATTTGACAAAGTTGTAAGAGATAAAAGATTTCGATAATTTGTAAAGCGGGTTATTGTGCAACACTCTTGATTTTTGTGAACCACTTTGACTTTTGTGACACTTTGATGCACAGAAACTTTATTTGTTTCTTGGGTATCGCAACTATTTGTAGGCAGAGCATGCATCTGTGATGGACCTTCTCATCGTGACCCAATTGTGTTCAAATCGGATTACTGCATCATGTAGCTGCCATAGGAGCGATCAGTCGAAAATTTCGAGTATTTGTGACAAAGGGGTAATTTGTATGCAAAAATCGATAGTTTTCGAGAAAAAAATTAACTTTTGAAAATGAACAAAGTTTAAATGCAGAATGAATTTAGGAGGCAAACCATGATCAAAATGACATTCCAAGTGAAAATTGGTCAAGATTTGACAAAGTTGTAAGAGATCAAAAATTTCGATAATTTGTAAAGGGGTAAGTATGCAAAAATCGATAATTTTCGAGAAAAAAATTAACTTTTGAAAATGAACAAAGTTTAAATGCAGAATGAATTTAGAAGGCAAACCATGATCAAAATGACATTCCAAGTGAAAATTGGTCAAGATTTGACAAAGTTGTAAGAGATCAAAAATTTCGATAATTTATAAAGGGGTAAGTATGCAACAATCGATAATTTTCGAGAAAATAATTAACTTTTGAAAATGAACAAAGTTTAAATGCAGAATGAATTTAGAGGCAAACTGTGATCAAAATGACATTCCGAGTGAAAATTGGTCAAGATTTGACAAAGTTGTAAGGGATCAAAACTTTCGACTAATTTGTGACACTCTGAGTTTTGTGGCACTTTGATGCACAGAAACTTTTTTGTTTTTTGGGCTATCTTAACTATTTTGACAGAGTATGCATCTGTGATGGACCTTTTCATCCTGACCGAATTTTGTTGAAATCGGACTACTGCATCACATAGCTGCCATAGGAGCGATCAGTCGAAAATCAAGTTTTGTGACACTTTGACTATTGTGACACTTTGACTTTTGTGCCACTTTGACTTTTGTGACACTTTGACTTTTGTGACACTTTGATGCCCAGAAACTTTTTTGTTTCTTGGGCTATCTTTACTATTTTGACGGAGTATGCATCTGTGATGGACCTTTTCATCCTGACCCAATTTGGTTCAAATCGGACTACTGCATCATACAGCTGCCATGCGAACGATCAGTCGAAAATCAAGTTTTGTGACACTTTGACTTTTGTGACACTTTGATTTTTGTGCCACTTTGATTTTTGTGACACTTTGACTTTTGTGACACTTTGACTTTTGTGACACTTTGATGAACAGAAACTTTTTTGTTTCTTGGGCTATCTTAACTATTTTTACAGAGTATGCATCTGTGATGGACCTTTTCATCCTGACCCAATTTTGTTGAAATCGGACTACTGCATCATATAGCTGCCATAGGAGCGATCAGTCAAAAATCAAGTTTTGTGACAAAAATTTCGATAATTTGTAAAGGGGTAAGTATGCAAAAATCGATAATTTTCGAGAAAAAAATTACCTTTTGAAAATGAACAAAGTTTAAATGCAGAATGAATTTAGGAGGCAAACCATGATCAAAATGACATTCCAAGTGAAAATTGGTCAAGATTTGACAAAGTTGTAAGATATCAAAAATTTCGATAATTTGTAAAGGGGTAAGTATGCAAAAATCGATAATTTTCGAGAAAAAAATTACCTTTTGAAAATGAACAAAGTTTAAATGCAGAATGAATTAAGAAGGCAAACCATGATCAAAATGACATTCCAAGTGAAAATTGGTCAAGATTTGACAAAGTTGTAAGAGATAAAAAATTTCGATAATTTGTAAAGGGGTAAGTATTCAACAATCGATAATTTTCGAGAAAAAAATTAACTTTTGAAAATGAACAAAGTTTAAATGCAGAATGAATTTAGGAGGCAAACCATGATCAAAATGACATTCCAAGTGAAAATTGGTCAAGATTTGACAAAGTTGTAAGAGATCAAAAATTTCGATAATTTGTAAAGGGGTAAGTATGCAAAAATCGATAATTTTCGAGAAAAAAATTAACTTTTGAAAATGAACAAAGTTTAAATGCAGAATGAATTTAGAAGGCAAACCATGATCAAAATGACATTCCAAGTGAAAATTGGTCAAGATTTGACAAAGTTGTAAGAGATCAAAAATTTCGATAATTTGTAAAGGGGTAAGTATTCAACAATCGATAATTTTCGAGAAAAAAATTAACTTTTGAAAATGAACAAAGTTTAAATGCAGAATGAATTTAGAACGCAAACCATGATCAAAATGACATTCCAAGTGAAAATTGGTCAAGATTTGACAAAGTTGTAAGAGATCAAAAATTTCGATAATTTGTAAAAGGGTAAGTATGCAAAAATCGATAATTTTCGAGAAAAAAATTAACTTTTGAAAATGAACAAAGTTTAAATGCAGAATGAATTTAGAAGGCAAACCATGATAAAAATGACATTCCAAGTGAAAATTGGTCAAGATTTGGCAAAGTTGTAAGAGATCAAAAATTTCGATAATTAGAAAGGGGTAAGTATGCAAAAATCGATAATTTTCGAGAAAAAAATTAACTTTTGAAAATGAACAAAGTTTAAATGCAGAATGAATTTAGAAGGCAAACCATGATCAAAATGACATTCCAAGTGAAAATTGGTCAAGATTTGACAAAGTTGTAAGAGATCAAAAAATTTCGATAATTTGTAAAGGGGTAAGTATGCAAAAATCGATAATTTTCGAGAAAAAAATTAACTTTTGAAAATTAACAAAGTTTAAATGCAGAATGAATTTAAGAACGCAAACCATGATCAAAATGACATTCCAAGTGAAAATTGGTCAAGATTTGACAAAGTTGTAAGAGATCAAAAATTTCGATAATTTGTAAAGGGGTAAGTATGCAAAAATCGATAATTTTCGAGAAAAAAATTAACTTTTGAAAATTAACAAAGTTTAAATGCAGAATTAATTTAGAAGGCAAACTATGATCAAATTGACATTCCAAGTGAAAATTGGTCAAGATTTGACAAAGTTGTAAGAGATCAAAAATTTCGATAATTTGTAAATCAAGTTTTGTGACACTTTGACTTTTGTGACACTTTGATGCACAGAAACTTTTTTGTTTCTTGGGCTATCTTAACTATTTTTACAGACTATGCATCTGTGATGGACCTTTTCATCCTGACACAATTTTGTTCAAATCGGACTACTGCATCATATAGCTGCCATAGGAGCGATCAGTCAAAAATCAAGTTTTGTGACACTTTGACTTTTGTGACACTTTGGTTTTTGTGACACTTTGACTTGTGTGACACTTTGACTTTTGTGACACTTTGATGCCCAGAAACTTTTTTGTTTCTTGAGCTATCTTAATTATTTTGACAGAGTATGCATCTGTGATGGACCTTTTCATCCTGACCGAATTTTGTTTCAATCAGACTACTGCATCATATAGCTGCCATAGGAACGATCAGTCAAAAATCAAGTTTTGTGACACTTTGACTTTTGTGACACTTTGATGCCCAGAAACTTTTTTGTTTCTTGAGCTATCTTAACTATTTTGACAGAGTATGCATCTGTGATGGACCTTTTCATCCTGACCAAATTTGGTTCAAATCGGACTACTGCATCATACAGCTGCCATACGAACGATCAGTCGAAAATCAAGTTTTGTGACACTTTGACTATTGTGACACTTTGACTTTTGTGACACTTTGACTTTTGTGACACTTTGATGCCCAGAAACTTTTTTGTTTCTTGGGCTATCTTAACAATTTTTACAGAGTATGCATCTGTGATGGACCTTTTCATCCTGACCGAATTTTGTTGAACTCGGACTATTGCATCATATAGCTGCCATGTGAACGATCAGTCAAAAATCAAGTTTTGTGACACTTTGACTTTTGTGACACTTTGATTTTTGTGCCCCTTTGATTTTTGTGACACTTTGATTTTTGTGACACTTTGACTTTTGTGACACTTTGATGAACAGAAACTTTTTTGTTTCTTGGGCTATCTTAACTATTTTTACAGAGTATGCATCTGTGATGGACCTTTTCATCCTGACCGAATTTTGTTGAAATCGGACTACTGCATCATATAGCTGCCATGTGAACGATCAGTCAAAAATCAAGTTTTGTGACACTTTGACTTTTGTGACACTTTGATTTTTGTGCCCCTTTGATTTTTGTGACACTTTGATTTTTGTGACACTTTGACTTTTGTGACACTTTGATGAACAGAAACTTTTTTGTTTCTTGGGCTATCTTAACTATTTTTACAGAGTATGCAACTGTGACGGACCTTTTCATCCTGACCCAATTTTGTTCAAATCGGACTACTGCATCATATAGCTGCCATGGGAACGATCAGTCAAAAATCAAGTTTTGTGACACTTTGACTTTTGTGACACTTTGATTTTTGTGCCACTTTGATTTTTGTGACACTTTGACTTTTGTGACACTTTGATGCCCAGAAACTTTTTTGTTTCTTGGGCTATCTTAACTATTTTTACAGAGTATGCATCTGTGATGGACCTTTTCATCCTGACCCAATTTTGTTCAAATCGGACTATTGCATCATATAGCTGCCATAGGAACGATCAGTCAAAAATCAAGTTTTGTGACACTTTGACTTTTGTGACACTTTGATTTTTGTGCCACTTTGACTTTTGTGACACTTTGACTTTTGTGACACTTTGATGCCCAGAAACTTTTTTGTTTCTTGAGCTATCTTAACTATTTTGACAGAGTATGCATCTGTGATGGACCTTTTCATCCTGACCGAATTTTGTTCAAATCGGACTACTGCATCATATAGCTGCCATACGAACGATCAGTCGAAAATCAAGTTTTGTGACACTTTGACTTTTGTGACACTTTGACTATTGTGACACTTTGATGCCCAGAAACTTTATTGTTTCTTGAGCTATCTTAGCCATTTTTACAGAGTATGCATCTGTGATGGACCTCTTCATCCTGACCGAATTTTGTTCAAATCGGACTACTGCATCATATAGCTGCCATACGAACGATCAGTCGAAAATCAAGTTTTGTGACACTTTGACTTTTGTGACACTTTGACTTTTGTGACACTTTGATTTTTGTGACACTTTGATTTTTGTGACACTTTGACTTTTGTGACACTTTGATGCCCAGAAACTTTTTTGTTTCTTGGGCTATCTTAGCCATTTTTACAGAGTATGCATCTGTGATGGACCTCTTCATCCTGACCGAATTTTGTTCAAATCGGACTACTGCATCATATAGCTGCCATACGAACGATCAGTCGAAAATCAAGTTTTGTGACACTTTGACTTTTGTGACACTTTGACTATTGTGACACTTTGATGCCCAGAAACTTTATTGTTTCTTGAGCTATCTTAGCCATTTTTACAGAGTATGCAAATGTGATGGACCTCTTCATCCTGACCAAATTTGGTTCAAATCGGACTACTGCATCATATAGCTGCCATACGAACGATCAGTCGAAAATCAAGTTTTGTGACACTTTGACTTTTGTGACACTTTGACTTTTGTGACACTTTGATTTTTGTGACACTTTGATTTTTGTGACACTTTGACTTTTGTGACACTTTGATGCCCAGAAACTTTTTTGTTTCTTGGGCTATCTTAGCCATTTTTACAGAGTATGCATCTGTGATGGACCTTTTCATCCTGGCCAAATTTGGTTCAAATCGGACTACTGCATCATATAGCTGCCATACGAACGATCAGTCGAAAATCAAGTTTTGTGACACTTTGACTTTTGTGACACTTTGACTATTGTGACACTTTGATGCCCAGAAACTTTATTGTTTCTTGAGCTATCTTAGCCATTTTTACAGAGTATGCATCTGTGATGGACCTCTTCATCCTGACCAAATTTGGTTCAAATCGGACTACTGCATCATATAGCTGCCATACGAACGATCAGTCGAAAATCAAGTTTTGTGACACTTTGACTTTTGTGACACTTTGACTATTGTGACACTTTGATGCCCAGAAACTTTATTGTTTCTTGTGCTATCTTAGCCATTTTTACAGAGTATGCAAATGTGATGGACCTCTTCATCCTGACCAAATTTGGTTCAAATCGGACTACTGCATCATATAGCTGTCATACGAACGATCAGTCGAAAATCAAGTTTTGTGACACTTTGACTATTGTGACACTTTGATGCCCAGAAACTTTATTGTTTCTTGAGCTATCTTAGCCATTTTTACAGAGTATGCATCTGTGATGGACCTTTTCATCCTGACCAAATTTGGTTCAAATGGGACTACTGCATCATATAGCTGCCATACGAACGATCAGTCAAAAATCAAGTTTTGTGACACTTTGACTTTTGTGACACTTTGACTTTTGTGACACTTTGATGCCCAGAAACTTTTTTGTTTCTTGTGCTATCTTAGCCATTTTTACAGAGTATGCATCTGTGATGGACCTTTTCATCCTGGCCAAATTTGGTTCAAATCGGACTACTGCATCATATAGCTGCCATAGGAACGATCAGTCGAAAATCAAGTTTTGTGACACTTTGACTTTTGTGCCACTTTGATTTTTGTGACACTTTGATTTTTGTGCCACTTTGACTTTTGTGACACTTTGATGCCCAGAAACTTTTTTGTTTCTTGAGCTATCTTAGCCATTTTTACAGAGTATGCATCTGTGATGGACCTTTTCATCCTGGCCAAATTTGGTTCAAATCGGACTACTGCATCATATAGCTGCCATAGGATCGATCAGTCAAAAATCAAGGTTTGTGACACTCTGACTTTTGTGACACTTTGACTTTTGTGACACTTTGATTTTTGTGACACTTTGATTTTTGTGACACTTTGACTTTTGTGACACTTTGACTATTGTGACACTTTGATGCCCAGAAACTTTTTTGTTTCTTGGGCTATCTTAGCCATTTTTACAGAGTATGCATCTGTGATGGACCTCTTCATCCTGACCAAATTTGGTTCAAATCGGACTACTGCATCATATAGCTGCCATAGGATCGATCAGTCAAAAATCAAGGTTTGTGACACTCTGACTTTTGTGACACTTTGACTTTTGTGACACTTTGACTATTGTGACACTTTGATGCCCAGAAACTTTTTTGTTTCTTGAGCTATCTTAGCCATTTTTACAGAGTATGCATCTGTGATGGACCTCTTCATCCTGACCAAATTTGGTTCAAATGGGACTACTGCATCATATAGCTGCCAGAGGATCGATCAGTCAAAAATCAAGTTTTGTGACACTCTGACTTTTGTGACACTTTGACTTTTGTGACAATTTGATTTTTGTGACACTTTGATGCCCAGAAACTTTTTTGTTTCTTGGGCTATCTTAGCCATTTTTACAGAGTATGCATCTGTGGTGGACCTCTTCATCCTGACCAAATTTGGTTCAAATCGGACTACTGCATCATATAGCTGCCATACGAACGATCAGTCGAAAATCAAGTTTTGTGACACTTTGATTTTTGTGACACTTTGACTTTTGTGACACTTTGATGCCTAGAAACTTTTTTGTTTCTTGGGCTATCTTAGCCATTTTTACAGAGTATGCATCTGTGGTGGACCTCTTCATCCTGACCAAATTTGGTTCAAATCGGACTACTGCATCATATAGCTGCCATACGAACGATCAGTCGAAAATCAAGTTTTGTGACACTTTGTTTTTTGTGACACTTTGATTTTTGTGACACTTTGACTTTTGTGACACTTTGACTATTGTGACACTTTGATTTTTTGTTTCTTGAGCTATCTTAGCCATTTTTACAGAGTATGCATCTGTGATGGACCTCTTCATCCTGACCAAATTTGGTTCAAATCGGACTACTGCATCATATAGCTGCAATACGAACGATCAGTCGAAAATCAAGTTTTGTGACACTTTGACTTTTGTGACACTTTGACTATTGTGACACTTTGATGCCCAGAAACTTTTTTGTTTCTTGAGCTATCTTAGCCATTTTTACAGAGTATGCAAATGTGATGGACCTCTTCATCCTGACCAAATTTGGTTCAAATCGGACTACTGCATCATATAGCTGCCATACGAACGATCAGTCGAAAATCAAGTTTTGTGACACTTTGTTTTTTGTGACACTTTGATTTTTGTGACACTTTGACTTTTGTGACACTTTGACTATTGTGACACTTTGATTTTTTGTTTCTTGAGCTATCTTAGCCATTTTTACAGAGTATGCATCTGTGATGGACCTTTTCATCCTGACCAAATTTGGTTCAAATCGGACTACTGCATCATATAGCTGCCATACGAACGATCAGTCGAAAATCAAGTTTTGTGACACTTTGATTTTTGTGACACTTTGACTTTTGTGACACTTTGATTTTTGTGACACTTTGACTTTTGTGACACTTTGACTATTGTGACACTTTGATGCCCAGAAACTTTATTGTTTCTTGAGCTATCTTAGCCATTTTTACAGAGTATGCATCTGTGATGGACCTCTTCATCCTGACCAAATTTGGTTCAAATCGGACTACTGCATCATATAGCTGCCATAGGATCGATCAGTCAAAAATCAAGTTTTGTGACACTCTGACTTTTGTGACACTTTGACTATTGTGACACTTTGATGCCCAGAAACTTTATTGTTTCTTGAGCTATCTTAGCCATTTTTACAGAGTATGCATCTGTGATGGACCTCTTCATCCTGACCAAATTTGGTTCAAATCGGACTACTGCATCATATAGCTGCCATACGAACGATCAGTCGAAAATCAAGTTTTGTGACACTTTGATTTTTGTGACACTTTGACTTTTGTGACACTTTGATTTTTGTGACACTCTGACTTTTGTGACACTTTGACTATTGTGACACTTTGATGCCCAGAAACTTTATTGTTTCTTGAGCTATCTTAGCCATTTTTACAGAGTATGCATCTGTGATGGACCTCTTCATCCTGACCAAATTTGGTTCAAATCGGACTACTGCATCATATAGCTGCCATACGAACGATCAGTCGAAAATCAAGTTTTGTGACACTTTGATTTTTGTGACACTTTGACTTTTGTGACACTTTGATTTTTGTGACACTTTGATTTTTGTGACACTTTGACTATTGTGACACTTTGATGCCCAGAAACTTTTTTGTTTCTTGAGCTATCTTAGCCATTTTTACAGAGTATGCAAATGTGATGGACCTCTTCATCCTGACCAAATTTGGTTCAAATCGGACTACTGCATCATATAGCTGCCATACGAACGATCAGTCGAATATCAAGTTTTGTGACACTTTGACTTTTGTGACACTTTGACTATTGTGACACTTTGATGCCCAGAAACTTTTTTGTTTCTTGAGCTATCTTAGCCATTTTTACAGAGTATGCAAATGTGATGGACCTCTTCATCCTGACCAAATTTGGTTCAAATCGGACTACTGCATCATATAGCTGCCATACGAACGATCAGTCGAATATCAAGTTTTGTGACACTTTGACTTTTGTGACACTTTGACTATTGTGACACTTTGATGCCCAGAAACTTTTTTGTTTCTTGAGCTATCTTAGCCATTTTTACAGAGTATGCATCTGTGATGGACCTCTTCATCCTGACCAAATTTGGTTCAAATCGGACTACTGCATCATATAGCTGCCATACGAACGATCAGTCGAATATCAAGTTTTGTGACACTTTGACTTTTGTGACACTTTGACTATTGTGACACTTTGATGCCCAGAAACTTTATTGTTTCTTGAGCTATCTTAGCCATTTTTACAGAGTATGCAAATGTGATGGACCTCTTCATCCTGACCAAATTTGGTTCAAATCGGACTACTGCATCATATAGCTGCCATACGAACGATCAGTCGAATATCAAGTTTTGTGACACTTTGACTTTTGTGACACTTTGACTATTGTGACACTTTGATGCCCAGAAACTTTTTTGTTTATTGAGCTATCTTAGCCATTTTTACAGAGTATGCAAATGTGATGGACCTCTTCATCCTGACCAAATTTGGTTCAAATCGGACTACTGCATCATATAGCTGCCATACGAACGATCAGTCGAAAATCAAGTTTTGTGACACTTTGATTTTTGTGACACTTTGATTTTTGTGCCACTTTGACTTTTGTGACACTATGATGCCCAGAAACTTTTTTGTTTCTTGGGCTATCTTAGCCATTTTTACAGAGTATGCATCTGTGATGGACCTCTTCATCCTGACCAAATTTGGTTCAAATCGGACTACTGCATCATATAGCTGCCATACGAACGATCAGTCGAAAATCAAGTTTTGTGACACTTTGATTTTTGTGACACTTTGACTTTTGTGACACTTTGATTTTTGTGACACTTTGATTTTTGTGACACTTTGACTATTGTGACACTTTGATGCCCAGAAACTTTTTTGTTTCTTGGGCTATCTTAGCCATTTTTACAGAGTATGCATCTGTGATGGACCTCTTCATCCTGACCAAATTTGGTTCAAATCGGACTACTGCATCATATAGCTGCCATACGAACGATCAGTCAAAAATATTTTTTGTGACACTTTGACTTTTGTGACACTTTGATTTTTGTGACACTTTGACTTTTGTGACACTTTGATTTTTGTGACACTTTGACTTTTGTGACACTTTGATGCCCAGAAACTTTTTTTGTTTCTTGGGCTATCTTAGCCATTTTTACAGAGTATGCATCTGTGATGGACCTCTTCATCCTGACCAAATTTGGTTCAAATCGGACTACTGCATCATATAGCTGCCATACGAACGATCAGTCGAAAATCAAGTTTTGTGACACTTTGACTTTTGTGACACTTTGATTTTTGTGACACTTTGATGCCCAGAAACTTTTTTGTTTCTTGTGCTATCTTAGCCATTTTTACAGAGTATGCATCTGTGATGGACCTCTTCATCCTGACCAAATTTGGTTCAAATCGGACTACTGCATCATATAGCTGCCATACGAACGATCAGTCGAAAATCAAGTTTTGTGACACTTTGACTTTTGTGACACTTTGACTATTGTGACACTTTGATGCCCAGAAACTTTATTGTTTCTTGAGCTATCTTAGCCATTTTTACAGAGTATGCATCTGTGATGGACCTCTTCATCCTGACCAAATTTGGTTCAAATCGGACTACTGCATCATATAGCTGCCATAGGAACGATCAGTCAAAAATCAAGTTTTGTGACACTCTGACTTTTGTGACACTTTGACTTTTGTGACACTTTGATTTTTGTGACACTTTGACTTTTGTGACACTTTCATGCCCAGAAACTTTTTTGTTTCTTGGGCTATCTTAGCCATTTTTACAGAGTATGCATCTGTGATGGACCTTTTCATCCTGACCAAATTTGGTTCAAATCGGACTACTGCATCATATAGCTGCCATACGAACGATCAGTCGAAAATCAAGTTTTGTGACACTTTGTTTTTTGTGACACTTTGATTTTTGTGACACTTTGACTTTTGTGACACTTTGACTATTGTGACACTTTGATGCCCAGAAACTTTTTTGTTTCTTGTGCTATCTTAGCCATTTTTACAGAGTATGCATCTGTGATGGACCTCTTCATCCTGACCGAATTTTGTTCAAATCGGACTACTGCATCATATAGCTGCCATACGAACGATCAGTCGAAAATCAAGTTTTGTGACACTCTGACTTTTGTGACACTTTGACTATTGTGACACTTTGATGCCCAGAAACTTTATTGTTTCTTGGGCTATCTTAGCCATTTTTACAGAGTATGCATCTGTGATGGACCTCTTCATCCTGACCAAATTTGGTTCAAATCGGACTACTGCATCATATAGCTGCCATACGAACGATCAGTCGAAAATCAAGTTTTGTGACACTCTGACTTTTGTGACACTGACTTTTGTGACAATTTGACTTTTGTGACACTTTGATGCCCAGCAACTTTTTTGTTTCTTGAGCTATCTTAGCCATTTTTACAGAGTATGCATCTGTGTTGGACCTTTTCATCCTGACCAAATTTGGTTCAAATCGGACTACTGCATCATATGGCTGCCATACGAACGATCAGTCAAAAATCAAGTTTTGTGACACTTTGACTTTTGTGACACTTTGATTTTTGTGACACTTTCATGCCCAGAAACTTTTTTGTTTCTTGGGCTATCTTAGCCATTTTTACAGAGTATGCATCTGTGATGGACCTTTTCATCCTCCATACGAACGACCAGTCGAAAATCAAGTTTTGTGACACTTTGTTTTTTGTGACACTTTGACTATTGTGACACTTTGATGCCCAGAAACTTTTTTGTTTCTTGAGCTATCTTAGCCATTTTTACAGAGTATGCAAATGTGATGGACCTCTTCATCCTGACAAAATTTGGTTCAAATCGGACTACTGCATCATATAGCTGCCATACGAACGATCAGTCAAAAATCAAGTTTTGTGACACTCTGACTTTTGTGACACTTTGACTATTGTGACACTTTGATGCCCAGAAACTTTATTGTTTCTTGGGCTATCTTAGCCATTTTTACAGAGTATGCATCTGTGATGGACCTCTTCATCCTGACCAAATTTGGTTCAAATCGGACTACTGCATCATATAGCTGCCATACGAACGATCAGTCGAAAATCAAGTTTTGTGACACTTTGACTTTTGTGACACTTTGACTTTTGTGACACTTTGACATTTGCGACACTTTGATGCCCAGAAACTTTTTTGTTTCTTGAGCTATCTTAGCCATTTTTACAGAGTATGCATCTGTGATGGACCTTTTCATCCCGACCGAATTTTGTTGAAATCGGACTACTGCATCATATAGCTGCCATACGAACGATCAGTCGAAAATCAAGTTTTGTGACACTTTGACTTTTGTGACACTTTCATGCCCAGAAACTTTTTTGTTTCTTGAGCTATCTTAGCCATTTTTACAGAGTATGCATCTGTGATGGACCTCTTCATCCTGACCAAATTTGGTTCAAATCGGACTACTGCATCATATAGCTGCCATACGAACGATCAGTCGAAAATCAAGTTTTGTGACACTTTGATTTTTGTGACACTTTGACTTTTGTGACACTTTCATGCCCAGAAACTTTGTTGTTTCTTGAGCTATCTTAGCCATTTTTACAGAGTATGCATCTGTGATGGACCTTTTCATCCTGACCAAATTTGGTTCAAATCGGACTACTGCATCATATAGCTGCCATAGGAACGATCAGTCGAAAATCAAGTTTTGTGACACTCTGACTTTTGTGACACTTTGACTTTTGTGACACTTTCATGCCCAGAAACTTTTTTGTTTCTTGAGCTATCTTAGCCATTTTTACAGAGTATGCATCTGCGATGGACATTTTCATCCTGACCAAATTTGGTTCAAATCGGACTACTGCATCATATAGCTGCCATACGAACGATCAGTCGAAAATCAAGTTTTGTGACACTCTGACTTTTGTGACACTTTGACTTTTGTGACACTTTCATGCCCAGAAACTTTTTTGTTTCTTGAGCTATCTTAGCCATTTTTACAGAGTATGCATCTGTGATGGACCTCTTCATCCTGACAAAATTTGGTTCAAATCGGACTACTGCATCATATAGCTGCCATACGAACGATCAGTCGAAAATCAAGTTTTGTGACACTTTGACTTTTGTGACACTTTGATTTTTGTGACACTTTGACTTTTGTGACACTTTGATTTGTGTGCCACTTTGACTTTTGTGACACTTTGATGCACAGAAACTTTTTTGTTTCTTGAGCTATCTTAGCCATTTTTACAGAGTATGCATCTGTGATGGACCTCTTCATCCTGACCAAATTTGGTTCAAATCGGACTACTGCATCATATAGCTGCCATACGAACGATCAGTCGAAAATTAAGTTTTGTGACACTTTGATTTTTGTGACACTTTGACTTTTGTGACACTTTGATTTTTGTGACACTTTGACTTTGACCCAGAAACTTTTTTGTTTCTTGAGCTATCTTAGCCATTTTTACAGAGTATGCATCTGCGATGGACCTTTTCATCCTGACCAAATTTGGTTCAAATCGGACTACTGCATCATATAGCTGCCATACGAACGATCAGTCAAAAATCAAGTTTTGTGACACTTTGACTTTTGTGACACTTTGATTTTTGTGACACTTTGACTTTTGTGACACTTTGATTTGTGTGCCACTTTGACTTTTGTGACACTTTGATGCACAGAAACTTTTTTGTTTCTTGAGCTATCTTAGCCATTTTTACAGAGTATGCATCTGCGATGGACCTTTTCATCCTGACCAAATTTGGTTCAAATCGGACTACTGCATCATATAGCTGCCATAGGAACGCTCAGTCAAAAATCAAGTTTTGTGACACTTTGATTTTTGTGACACTTTGACTTTTGTGACACTTTGATTTTTTGTTTCTTGAGCTATCTTAGCCATTTTTACAGAGTGTGCATCTGTGATGGACCTGTTCATCCTGACCAAATTTGGTTCAAATCGGACTACTGCATCATATAGCTGCCATACGAACGATCAGTCGAAAATTAAGTTTTGTGACACTTTGACTTTTGTGCCACTTTGATTTTTGTGACACTTTGACTTTTGTGACACTTTGACATTTGCGACACTTTGATGCCCAGAAACTTTTTTGTTTCTTGAGCTATCTTAGCCATTTTTACAGAGTATGCATCTGTGATGGACCTTTTCATCCTGCCATACGAACGATCAGTCGAAAATCAAGTTTTGTGACACTTTGACTTTTGTGCCACTTTGATTTTTGTGACACTTTGTTTTTTGTGACACTTTGACTATTGTGACACTTTGATGCCCAGAAACTTTTTTGTTTCTCTTGAGCTATCTTAGCCATTTTTACGGAGTATGCATCTGTGTTGGACCTTTTCATCCTGACCAAATTTTGTTCAAATCGGACTACTGTATCATATAGCTGCCATACGAACGATCAGTCG